>JAVSBT010014457.1:0-19095 GCA_033118115.1 Pharyngocirrus eroticus
GGGGAGAAAACTTACCACAGCCGTGCCAAATAGACGTGTGATCTTATTCCGAGGGGGGGGGGGGGGCTTTTAATTAACCTTTACATCAATTATCATTTTAATATTCCATGTAACACATTTTAAGAAAACATGTTTATTCATGAAATTATTGGGGGGGGGGGCATTGGCCCCCCTGTTCTGCCGCCCCTGATATGAAGTTTATCTTACATCCTTTTACCTTTGAGCCATCTAAAAGTGATTAATTATTTATAAATGCTTAGTGCATTTTATAGAGGGAATTACAGAGAGATCTTAATTATACCCCAACAATAGTCTACAATACGTAAATCGTTCAAAATATAATTATGTTCTAGCTATAAAATTAACAATGTGGAAAATCGACTCATTATGTGATTGGAACTTTTTTGTTTTTTCTCTGGTGTTGAAAATTGCCAATTTCTGTAATGTCATACTAATAATGTTTGTATTATACTTTTAGTTATCAGTTGTTTACAATTATGTGTAATTGTACTGCAGTTAATTGTGTATTATCAAAACTATTTTAAACAGGTCCCATTAAGGCTTGTATGGGAGAACAGCTCTGGCGGATTTAGGCAACGCTGTAAAAACATTTCCAAGTTTATATTAAAAAAATAAACTATAGTATGAGCTAATATTTGAAAAAGTCGATTATTTTTTGAAAACAACAAAAGGAGTTAATAATTCCAATCACATTGATGTAAATGTTTTACAGTGCTTAATTATATAAACATTATCACTGTATGATTTAATTACAGAATGAATCATTTAAAAAAGGAATGCGAGTGTCGAATTAACCGAGGAAGGGGGCCCCCCACTCCGGTAACATTACCAGAGTGGTTAGATAGGACCCAATGGGTGTGGGATGCTTCAGGCTCATACCAGTTCCTTCCTCAGCCATGGCTCACCTCTAACATCATAATGGGAAAACACAGTATATAAGATGATTGAACGGTGTTGTGCAATACAGGAACAAGAAATATAGCAATAGGTCCATCTGCTGGAGAACCGTTCAATGAATGACAATGGTAGCAGCAATATTGTATTTCAAATTGATTTATGTGAGCTTGAGTGAGTGTATCTGAACGTTTCTTTCCTTGATAAAAAATATAAACTTAATTTTGAAATAGAGATGGTATTTTCTGTATCTATTCTCACAACTGCTATACAATGCCATACATATTTTCTTCTATGAATGATTGTAATAATTAACCTGTATGTACTAAACATGTACCAATGGCATTACAGTGTACACATGACTTGTAGAATAAAGACACTATATAGTTGTAGCTAACGTTGTCAAGACAGGAAATCAACATTGTAGTTTTAATATTCTTTTATTCTGGCACCTTTGAGATCTCTTATACATCAGCTGACATGATTAAATCTATTATTGTATATCCGAGAAATTTCATATTTTAGTCAAAGAGACATAGTCCATGGTATGCTGTTACCATTTCATGTAGATAATAATTATTCACAACTATTTTTTTTCAAAAATATTTAAAATCCAATAAGAAAAAAGTTCAATCATCCTCTGATAAACTTTGGTTTTTCGATAAATGGTGTGTGATCTTTTAGAGCATGAAGCATTGCAGCCTGAAGAAAACAAGAAAACAAATGAATTTGAGAAAAGCTATGTGGTACCAGCAATATAAATGATAAATTTTTACCTTGTAATACAAATAAAACTGATTATGATAACATAAACTATTTATAATAGTACCAGCAGTAATGATAATAGCAAATATAGTTGAGGCAATTTTATTGATCACAATCAAAAATAATTGTTCAGACAAATTGAAGCTTTTCAGAAATAAATATCGAAAAATGACACATTACAATTGAAATAAGGTGGCATTTTCTACTTTCCCTCTCATAAAATTTAATTCCGAAATAATATTATTCTGCACCTTAAATTTAGTCTTTTTAAAGACCAAAATTGACAAAAATATCCAATCAACTTCCTCCCCTCCCCCCTTTGAAAAACTATTAAAAAATAATATCAATCAGCCAAAAAAATGAAAACTACTTGCCATAACAGTCCATTTCCTATTTTCTGCCTCATTCCATACTAATGAACAGGACTTATCATTGAAAACATCATCTGTAACTTCTTCCTTCTTTCTTGGTAAACAGTGCATGAATGAACAATTGGCATTGCCATTTTCTATCATCTATAAGGATAAAAAAGAGAGATAATTATTGGTTCGATCAGTAAAATGTCTTAACAATTCAATATTTTCAGATCTTCCTTTAGGATTGTACATATAGATATTTTCCTTTAGAAAATAACCTATATGTACAATCAATAACTACATCTGTTGATTTCATAATAATAGATCTTCTAGGCATAAATTAAAGGCTGTCCAGACATGTTTGTCAAATATATCTATAGCAAATAAACATTTACACATTATCCTAAGAGTAGTTGCCCTAGTAGTAATGGCAGGTTTCTATAGCTTCCATCGTCACAATACAAGGACTTAGTTTTTATTAATACAAGTTCCTGAAAAGGGTTACCTTCCTTTAATTTCAGAACCATATCTACTAGATACTAGATGTTATTAACAATACCTTTCTGTTAACTTGATACCCCTGAAAGTCCTTCAGTCTTTTTGCTTTTTCTTCTTCCTGGCCCATGGATACCCATGTATCTGTGATAATCACATTAGCCATATAGGTTGCATCCATCGGGTTATGGGTGAAATTCAGCTGTGTTTTATGGGATATGGCTAATTTCACCGCATCTTGGGTAACAGAAGGATCACATTCATATCCCTAAATTGAAGAGATGTATTATATTTTTGATAAAATCTAGGTAACATACAGATGTTAAAAAAGTACAGTATAAACAAATACAAATTTGAACAAGACAAATTACATTCAAGTCAATCATTTTTCAAAATTATTCTTATTTTTTTCCCACTCACTTTTGGGGTTGCAATACTCAGATCCATTCCCATCTTTGGACAGGCCATCATAAGGGAATGTACTATATTGTTTCCATCTCCAACCCAAGCTACTTTAAGCCCATAGAGATGACCAAAAGTTTCCTAAAAATAAACATAAAAGATGTTAAATATTTTTCTGTTGTATTTCTTGTGAGAATAAATTTATTTTACAATAATCCAGAATTTTCATCATTTCTTAAAACTTTCTTGTAACTAATATGTTTTGGTTCCAAATAGTATTTACATCATAATTACATCATGACACTGTGTTTGGTTGTCTTGCTTCAAACTACATTAAACCCGTGATCCTTTTTTTTGCCTAAAAAAAGAATTAACTACCTTGTTGTTGTTTTATCTCCTAGGTCATTTCCTTAACCACAGTCAAATCTATCATGCTATATACTACGAAAGATAAAACAAGGAAGAGGTTTGATATTTTTCTGTCAATTATATCTTGAACCATTTTAAAAATGCCTACCTGTAAGGTCAAGAGGTCAGCAAGTATTTGTAGCGGGTGATATGTATCAGATAAGCCACTTATCACAGGTACAGAGGCTGCATTGGCCAAATCTGTCAAGATACTTTGTTCATATACTCTTGCTAAAATGATATCCACAAAGCCTGATAAAACCCTGACATTAGAAGAAAAAACAGCAGATGTCATTCCCACCATCTTTGAACAGAATAAATAAAAGAACAAGGGCTCTTATCTATAAAAAATTATCTTGTATGAACAAATCTTATTGTCATAAGACTGAAAACTAAGAAAGGAAACTTCTAAATTTTACTATATCAGAGCTAATTCTAGCTAAAAGATTTGTGAAGTATTTTTAATTTCCCTTGGACTAAAAGCATCAAAACTATTCTTTAGATCTGATCGTATAGTGTCTACTATAGCAGTAACATTATGTGCACTGAATACTATACAGATTTGAGAGACTGGATATGGTGTAAGGTATATAATATTATAAAATAAACAAAAGAGTTACACATTCATAAATTACAGTGGGGAATTTTTAAGAAATAAAATCACAAACAAAAGAAATCACAAATTAATGATCATCTCTGTTAGTTTTAGCAGAGTGTGACTTTTGCTTGAATTCTGGAAACCACATAAAAGTCTACAATAAGTAAACACTAATAATTGATACTGATGACTGCTTACTTTCCAGTATCATTAATGTTTTCATTGACTCCTAAATGGATATCATCAGGTGTCAAAAAACATGGTGTACCTCCCAGTAATGCAAAACCTACAGATAAAAAATAAAATAAAAAGTGATATAGACTAAAGTGAACAAGGAAAAAACAAAGCATAAAAGTGCACTTTGAATAATCAACATGAATATGAAAAACAGAGTTTAAATACCTGTTTCTGATGAGAGTCTTGTTCTAGTGCTTCTCTTTTGAAAAATAAGACCTGCAGATTTCCCAATTAATGGCTGGTAAATCTGTAACAGAAATCAAAGGCATAAATAATACATCAAATTACTAATAAAAAAGTGAAATAAAAAACAATTATATTATAGTGTCTGATCACTAACCTACTGTTCATATTTTACTCAACTTCATTTTTTTTTACACAACCACCAAAAATATGTGTTCAAATTGATCATCTGATATGATACAATTTCCCCGAATATAAGTTATTAACAGACTTACAATACTACTAGTTGTAATCTTATTTCAATTAAGCTCACTCCCTATATTATTTTATGTTATATTACTATGGTACTCAGTCTTACCAGTTTATCTTCTTTAATTCTTGTTTTCAGATCTTTGGCAGTCCAAATAAGAGTTTCTATTTCTTCTTTAGTAAAATTTTTCAAAGTGAGCAGATCTCTCCCAAGAAGGGATTTACTATAAGGTAATAATAGATAGCACAAAAAATTAACAATACAACTGGCACTTTGCTATGAAAACTTTTAAGTATAACACACATAGAAGTTTCAGATTTTCACCTAAGAAAAGGAAATAACACCTAAAACTGACAAACTCAACAGCTCCAATTGTGAGCTCTGCAACAATACTCTAATAGAACTTAGGTTAAAAAATCTAATAGAATTGACTCAAATCTGAATATGTTTTTCATCTTTTATTGAAAAAAAGAAACATATTCGGATTAGCTTTCATTCTATTAAGTTTGAAGTTATCAGCTGATAATGACAGTGAAAACTCAAATCAAACAAAAAAGAAGGTTAATCAAATACTTGTCCCTAACACTTAACTTCTGTCTGACTTACAGATTTGGATTTAGCGATGCTAGTGGAGATAAACGGACTTCTAGTGGATCAGTAGGTTTGAAAAAGCTAGGCATAAATGACTTTGAACCACTACAGGAAATGAATAAATTATGAGATGGCTGTCAGACTGATTAAAAAAGAAAAAAGAAATTACTGACTGGGCCCTCTCGAATAGGTCATTGGGTTCATTGGCCTTTCAAGCAATAAGTAGGTTGTAAATTCAACAATACACCTGTATGCAGCTATTTTTTGTGTCATTGTCATGCTTTATCAAAAACTATTTTTTTTAATATAAAACTAATAATTTTAATGAAAATGTTTACACACTTGTGGTACATGTACAATTTGACACGTATCAATTTCAAGCTGATTTTTTTTTAATGTATTTTGCAAAGACTTTCCCAAAGTTTTTAAAAGTTATCAGTGGTAATTACTTGCTGTGAAATAAGCATATCTCACTCCATTCAATCAGTAAAATCTGTAATAAATATTCTAGCAGTTGCTTGTTGTTTTCTTTGTTATTTTATTGCAAAAGTATTGATCATGTACATACATGAATGTATATAGAGTATTACAGGCTGTTTGTATGCTAGTATATGAAACTGAATGGCTGAGACTATTTTTGACACTGACAGCTCCTCTCTTCCCAATCACCCAGTTTCTGCAAGAGAAAGTGACACTAATTCTGAAGCCTATTACAGTTACATACCTTGATGATTCATATCTCCTCTGTTGACTTTGGTAGCTAGGTTGAATAAGACTTGCCCTGTTGAGTGAGTAAAGCTGTTGTCGGCCTAGAAACCTTGCTAACATTTTGCCGGCCATTTTGTTACAATAGAAGTCACTAGAGGGAGTTATAGAAAAGTAGGGAATTTTTTTTTTATCAAAACTTTAAGAAGTCAGTTTGTTAACACAACAGTTATTTTCTGTAAATTCGTTAAAAATTGACTTGCTCAAGATACACAGAAAATTATTAGAATCCGGTTTGTTTATATTTTTTAAAAAACTAGGGAGTCCTAGCCTCTAGCCTACGAATGACAGAATTTTGACAGATCGAGGGACGCTCCGACCAATGTAGGGGCTTTGTCAGATTCCTCTCCTCAAAATTGGAATTGTGCGCATTCCAGTGATTTGGGACAGATGCTGTTCAGATATATTTGGACTCTCTGGTATGAATGTGGTATGAATTGTGTGTGTTTTATAAGCTAAAAAGAGTGTAAGGCCTATGGTATTTGTCTACATTTTGAAATCTCCTATTATCGCTCAAGAGACTACATTACCGTCTATTCAAATATATATAGAGGGTATAATTGTTGTTGATTAGCTTCACATGACTTGAAGAAAAGGTATCCAAGAATTTTATACAAACCTCAAATTTGAGCGTTCTTTGTTGTATACAAATTATTTTTTTGAATGTCTTGACATCTGACTCAGTATTTATTATGCCATGGTTCCTATTTTTATTGTATTTTATTTTTCTACTGTGGCAGGACATTGTTTGGACAATAAATAAGTCTAGACAGATGTTAAAAAAGTTAGACATTTTCAGTCTATAGGACTAGAAGGGACTGTGGTTACCTCCTGGATTAATATGATAGATTGTCAATCATGAAATCGAATTTCTAATCTTAACTTATGCCATTTCCCTTTGACTGTCTTCTTCTAGGTAAGATTTAGATGATTTAATTTACAAAAAATGGCTTCCACAGAGGAATTGAAGAGTGAACACATTCTTCATGACCTTCAACAAAAGGTAAGACTCTTGTACACTAAACATAAGTAATGATTTAGTCCACTGTATTTCCAATGAACTCTGGTATTTTTGGTATACATTTGATTCCAATCACAGTTATTCATAACTTTTGTTTTAGGGGGATCTATTATTGAAGCTGTTTGAACTATTGCCAAGTCAAAGACAAATGGACGGTCTTGATATTCTTCAAAAAGTTGTAAATGCTGCTGTACTCAAAATCACAAAAGGAAGGTCAGTCTTAACAATTTAGATTTAAACATGACTATCATTATCTTGGTCTTTTTTTTAAGTATATCTTTGTTTAATTAAGGCAAACAAGATTTTGTTTCAAAGGTGAAATTTGCCTGTATTTTCAAATATTTTTTGAAACAAAATAGTAGTACTCTACTTCAGGTTGATAGTTTTCTTGACAAAACAATTGCCACAAAATTCTAATATACTTATAATAATATTTCATCTTACATAATGAATATTTTAGACTTTACTACATTACCTTGTATTCTTTTATTTAATTGCAGAGTTAAATCAATCAGTTTTGTACCCATTGAAACAGATGAAAACGGCAAGGAGAAAGTTGATGGAGAAAGTGGTCTTTCTAGTTTGAAACACCTTACTATTAACTTTGACAAAGGTATGATTTAATTCCTCACTCATATGACTGAATATTCTGAAGGTACGTTTCCTTTACTGTGATCTGTCATGTGTGCTTCATACATCAAAATTGGAGAATATGATAAATGATAATATGTGTTTCCTTTCATGCGATCCATTTCACTTAACGTGTGCACCTGATGAAACACAAAATATTGTAGCCAGATGACTGATCACAGTAAAGGAAACGAACCTTTAGGGTGTACTGTCTTAAAATTCAAAATTACAAAATACCTTGAGGTATGTCTGCTCTTTTTTACATTCCCTTATAATTGCTACTTTTAAAAGAATGTAGATTTTTCACCCCAAAATGTGAGAGAGAAATGTTTGTATCCCAACAGATATAAAAACTGAACCAACAGAACCAGTAAAAGTTGGAACTAAGATAGAACAGGGAAGTCAAAATAAGCTTGAAGATCGAAATGGTATTATTAGACAGAATACAAAGACTAAAATCACGAAAGAAATGGAAGAAAAGACTAAGCTACTTAAAGAAGCAATTGTGAAAACCAAGAAAAAGAAAGGTAATCTATGCTTTTGAAATATAGAAACATGAAACAATTTCATATCATATATATTATTTTGAATGAACATATTAGCTCTGACAATAAACATTTCATCTCCATAAATAAAGATAATTATATTTTGTATGTCAGCAAGGTTCTTTTTTTGAATAATTATTCTTTGTTTGTTTTGATTTATGAGGCATGTTTTGAATTTATGATTTAATTGAATGTTTGAGATTTTCTTTTCGTTGAATTTCAGCTGTCCAAGTAAAGTATTATAATTATTGTTTACATTTGAATTTATTTTTCAAATTTACACTAACCAGGTTTTGTTTTCAAAAATACTTTTTACTAACAAGGGTGCTATAAAACCAGTTAAAATGGTAGTTATGTTCATTACTCAATACAGGAATATACCGTTTTATTAAAATGTATCAGTCGACATGATTCTTTTCACTTGCTTACACTTTATCAAATAGTACTATCACTACTAATATTTGCTCCATGGTTTAAACGGTATAGAAAACACAGCTATAATAACCACTTGGCCAGATGTCTATAATCTCCGTAGTTGTGTATATATAAATAGATACTTATGGTATTTATTGGTAAAGGGATTCTCACAAATATTTTCATGAGGATAGATGAATGTTGTAAACATTAATGAAAAACTATAATATTTTGTTTAATTATGCTTTGCCAACATTCCTGGTGTAGACAGGGAGAGGAAACATTTTCCTATTTCACTTTTTTACTTAAAAGATACATGATTTGATTGATTGAAATATTCAATTTTCTTTCACAGCCAAGAAGGATTTGAAATATAGCTGTGATTCTTGCCCATATTCAACAGACCACAAGAGTCACCTTGACATTCATTTACTAGCACACACTCCAAGCAAAAATTTTGAATGTGATGAATGTGGGAAAAAGTTCACAGCTCCTTCATCATTGAAACGTCACAAGAATGCCCATGAAGGTAGTTGTTTTATTTGCCGTATATTGCTATTGTTGCAGGCAAGATCATCATATATTCAAAGTAGAAATATGACTTAGAAATTGTGAATATACAGCTGCTAGACATTCAATTGAAATATGTTTAAAAATAGTGAACAGCGAAGGTTAGGCTTGTGCACACCTTTAGATGAGTAAACAAATTCTTTTTCAAGAAATCTACCATCCAACTCCTCCATTTTTATTCTATTTTTTAGGTTTGAAACCTCATCAGTGCCCTGTGTGTCAGAAGTCTTTTGTAGACTTAGCTTCACTAAGATGCCATGCAGTGGTGCATACAGGTAAACATTATTTCTAAAATGGAATCAGCAATTTTTTTCTAGAAGAATAATATATTTCAAGTATTGCATTGCCTGTAGTTTGCATTTTTTATGGAAATTATTAGCATTCAACAAATAAAAATAACTTTTATTCTTTCATTGGAATTTGTAGGTGAAAGACTTTTCCAATGCACTCAGTGTACAAAGAGTTACACTCATTCAGCCAATCTCAGCCGTCATATGAGAGTTCACACAGGAGAAATGCCCTATGTATGCAAAGAATGCGGAGTCAAATTTAGAGACATGTCGAGTCTGAAATTACATAATCTCAAACACACGGGTAAGAATACTCTTGGATGTTTTTTTCATGTATTGTTTATTTGAGTAAAATCAATTGAAGTTGGAAAGTTTTTAACATGAATAAATTATATGGATTATAATGATTTTTTCTTTTTTTTTCACTAGGTGAGAAACCCTACCTTTGCAGTGTGTGCCACAAGCAGTTCAAAACATCATCAGATTTTAGACGCCATGAGAGAACACATACAGGAGAACGTAATTATACGTGTGAACTCTGCAACAAGTCATTTATTCAAGGATGGCATCTCAAACAGCATCAGAGAATGCATTCAGATAAGAGGCCATTCTCATGTCAAGAATGCGATAAATTGTTCCGCACAAAGGCAGGGATGCAACATCATATTAAAGTAAGTCACAGAGGAATTAAAGATCATGAGTGTACAATTTGTCAAAAGAAATTCAGTACAAAAAAATACCTACTTCACCATCAAGTTATCCATACACAAGCCAAACCTTATCAGTGCAAAGTATGCTTGAAAGAATTCAACCAGATCCCAAATCTCAAAAGACATGAACGCATACACTCTAGTGACAGGCGTTATAAATGTAGTTATTGTGACAAGACTTTTAAGTACATCAATTCATGGCGCTACCATGAAGGCATACACACAGGTCAAATGTTGACATGTGACAAATGCGGAATACAGTTTAGAAGTCCTGGAAGTATGAGAAAACATAACTGCGATCCTAAGAAATATGAAGAAAACTGTCTGATGGCCAAAAAGAAGAAAGTCGCATTTAGAAATGGATTGAAGTTGAAAGATAAACTTAAAATCTCTAAGCCAATATGTAACAGCTTGCTGAAAAAAGCTGCTGCTAGAGTCAAAGGACGTCGAAAGAATCTTGGAAAAGTCTCTCTACTGCAAACTCCCATGACCTTGGAATCAGGCGGCAGTCCACTGAATAAAGATACTATTGATAATGGAGAACTTGAAATTTTGAATGTAAAGTCCAGAAAGAAATTGGAAAAAGTCACTGAATTAACTGGTTTTGATTTGATTCAGCAGATTAAAACTGAACCTGGCATTGATATTCTTCCTATTCTTGGACAAACTGCCCCAGTTTGTAATGGGGACTCAATGAATGGCACAGCTAAAATTGAGGGTGGAGTAGATAACCACAATAGTGAAATTAAGACAGAACCAAATGATATATTGGTTGAAAACTACCCAGAAAATGCAATATCAGGACTTACCCAGTTTGCAGTTAAGAAAGAAGTACAGTAAAGTACACAATCATTATGTGCAATAGGGAATTATGTGGTTTGGCCTATGAGACATGAGATGAGTTATCAGTTTATTCTGATTTAAAATGCAACTATAATTCATCATAGACCATGCTGTTGTCAATATTTGAAAACTTTTTGTATATAGGCTTTTCCTAACTGAAAAATTGATCTGATAGGTCAGTACATTTAGTTATTTATTTGAACTTTCCATATTTGGTGAAGCAGTATGGTAATAAGCTTTACTAATGGAATAATTTATTATTCACACTATTTATGCATTGTATTATTGAAGTGAAGTTATATACATATTATGTATGTAAATGTTAGCATGTTAGTCTTGTTTTTTCCTGTCATAATACAGATTTCATTTTCAGCATGTGTTCATTACAGATTGCATGTATATTTATTGTGGCTATTGCATGACGTTACAGTTGAGTACCCATACATAGCAGATTAGACTTTTATGGATTTTGATACTGTCATAAATTTCATATAGCTCTATTCAAATTATTGACAGGGTCTCATGCTGTTTTATGTACATTTAGACCCTCATTAACTTAGTATTACTATATTTATGTATGGAGAAATGCATGTTATCCAATTACAGGCTTGGAAGGCTAATAACAACTTTCACAATGAGAACCTCTATAGGTATGAAAAATACCAAACATTTAACTTTGATTTAGAATCTGTTGGGACAACCTTATGTGGCCTGATTTTACAGGGTGCCCCGATAAGTTAACTTCTTGATTGGTGCATGATCATTATATAACAGGAAACCATTGTGTACTTTTTATGATCCTTACAATTTAAAGAGGATCTTGTTATTGTTTTGTTTTTATGTTTTTCTCGTGTTCATTTTTGAAAAATATTGTACAACATATGTTGTAAAGTAAGAAATCTCAGATATACCTTTATGTTCATTGTTGATTTTATTTCTAGTCATCACTTATAACAATTATCCCTTGTGTCATTAGGGATTACAAGTGTCAAAACCTGCTGTGCTACAAGTAATCAAAGAAGTCTGCACATTCTAGTCTAAACAGGTTTTTTGAAGTATTGGTTTATATTTTGCAAGATTGTTAATTTGATTGCATGAATATAATTATAATCTTGCATTGTAGTCCAAAAATTACAAATTAAGCAACTTGGTTTACCAGACAAGATATTATTTAAATTGCAATACACTATTCATAATGTAGCATGATATCTGTATAACAGTTAGAAAAATAGGTTTGATTACAAAAATGTGAGTTAAAAAAAACTTTAAAAGGTGTAACAACAGCTATGTATCATGTAAATGCAAAAGAGTTGTAGAAATTCAAAAGTAGAACATAATGTATCAAAGAAAAATTAATATGAGTGAATTGTCATTACAGATATTTATACAATTGAGTTTTAAATAAAATATTACACTAAATATATTTACATTTCATTCCATTAATTTGTAAGTCTTCTCATTTCAGCCACATAACATTAGCATTTAAGTAAATCTTAAAAGCCGAGAAATAGACTGTTTTCACAACGTTTTAAGTCTTCTTGAAGAGGTATTCAAAGCTCTGTTTGTATGCATTAAATAGTTCAAGTGAATGTTGAATGGATTTGTTTTCTACATCATTAAATATTGAAAATGCCCTAAACATACAATGCTTCAGTCGCATACAATTTAAGAGTTTTTCTGTTCAGATTTCAACACTTTTCCAGGTCAAATAATTACTACAATATGTAAATAAACAATGTTGCATTAGTTGGGTAGCCAGCTTGATTTTGCCCTTAGATAATAGATCTTTTTGATGAATAAACAGAAAGATGTTCACAATGATACTTGATAGCATTCTTGTCATTGCAAAATTGTGTATCTTAAAGCTCAGTAAAACTGTCGTATAGCTCAAGTCCAAATCCTGAATCTTCTGATACATTAGTTGATAAGAAATTCTTTAATTTTCCAATGATTTCATCCTTTTGATGAAGTTTCCGCCTCAAGCGCTCATAGTTTTGGACAACAATCAATAAGGTATCTTTGTTTTCAGGAGACGAATGTTCTGTGACACCCTCAGGTAAAAATTCAACAGGTGTGCATGCTCTGGAATACATTACTGGTCTAGGTCTGGCCACAAGGAGTTCTAATCTGTCAGCCTCTTCAATAAGGTCATTTACAAAGTCCTCATCTAGCCCAAGGACAAATTGATTATTGATCTGAATAAAAGAGATAATGTTACAGTTGGCAATAGTTTTGACATTATCTGAAAATGATACAATCAAAGCATATTGTTCTGGTCGATATGAAAATTTCCAAAGTATTTATATAGATGCTCAATTATGTAAACTTGATGGAAAAAAACTTGGGCCTTGGCACGATTGAAAAATTAGGTAATCAAATGGTTTATAGGTACTCTTGCATCTAATTCCTATTACTACAAGTATTTAGTGGTAATTAGAGTAAAATATTGGTACTTCTACTTACTTCTGCTATATAATCCCCTTCTAAAACAGTTCCTAGAGATTTAGCTACACCTGATTCATCCAGATGGCGGATATGGAGTATGAAATCATCTGCTGGATTATTTAAAATTTCAAGATTGCACCAATAGTTTTCACAATCAGAAGAAGAATTTGATGCAGGGCGAGAATTATTCAATCTCTCAGTATCTTGTGATTTAAACTGTGTATAAATAACCCTGATGCCAAATTTTTCTTCTCCTGTTTTGTCTAGAGCTATCCTATGAAGTGAATGAGTTTTCAATAATTTGAATAAACTAATGCATGTGACTTGAGCAGTTGGTGTGACATCCCCTGAAGAAGGTTGACTTGTGGGAGTGACATCCCCTGATAACAACTCATGAGTTTTTTCATCATTTTTTTCTAATGAAACAGTTATTCCACTATCCCTTGGCACAGGTGGTGCCTCAGAATCCTTACCAGCATCTCTTTCTGAGAGAAAAGAAGCAAAAGACTGTTCTACAAAATTTTCAAGTGATAACTGAGGTAGCTTATGAGATTTTCTCTGTAATTTAGACACACTTTCTCTACCATCTTTACTTCTGGACGATGAAGCTCGACTATGGTTCTTTCTTCTTTGACTAATACTTTGAAATTTTGTTCTACTACCAGCTTTAGAGGAATGCTTTTCTGTAAAGATATTGGCCACTTCCATTGATGTTATAGAAGTACTTTCTGATGTCACAGAAACTTCGTCCGATGATTTTTTTTTAGATTTCTTTTTCCTTTGTTGGGATTCCAGCCATTTATGGTGATAAACAACATCATTAGGTTCCTTTTTTACATCAGGATCAGATTGCTGAGGGGAGAAAGCAGTTGCATTTGTCCCTGCAGTCGGAAGAGTTCCTCCTTTTGATATATTTACATCTTTAAGATTTTGAGTCAATGTCTTGATGAGATTCAAAGTCTGCAATCTGGTGAGATTTTTATATTGAGATGGTGAAGGAATTTCACCTTCATTGTTGTTTTGTCTCATTTCTTCAATATTCTGTCCATTTTTAACATCATTAAAGTTAGCAGTAAGGTTCTTTCTTGCAGATACTTTATCCGTAATGGTATACAAGTAAGAAGTCTCTGGTTGCCTCCTATAATTTTGTATATCAGCCTCATTTTGAAGATGTGGCTCATAATGTATAATACATTCCAAACTATTAGGACTATCGGGGCTGTAGGAAGGCATATTGCCAGGAAGAGAAGGACTCGATTGTTTCAAATCATGGTTGTCTCTAAATGGAGAAGGTGGTAAATGAAGTTTTGGGCTGGGTCCATTACTTCGTCCAAATATTTGAAGATTTTTGTTTAGTTGTGCTACAACTGCATCTTTGCTTGGGGAATTTGTCCTGCTTTTGTTCTGAATTGGACTTCTTTTCTGCCTCCCTTCAAGTGAACGTTGTGCTCCATTGGGGCTCTCCATGGGATGTAAGTGGGTGACTTCCTGTGGAATGACATGACCTTATGACCTGAAAAAAAAAATTCAATTAATATTTGTAAATTTCTTTTTCAAACTCATTCTCTCTCTCTTTGTTTTATTTCAACTAACTCTTGGGTAAAGGTGAATGTTAATAAAGCTTATTAAAAAGCTTGAAGTTTTAAAAAGAGAACTTGGAAAAGTATTGAAATAAACTCTGAAAGCACAATATATTTTCATCAACATTCCCTTATTATAAGAAAGAATGTGGATCTGAAGAGCTGCATATCACACTTGTTCTTCAAAATATCATTAAAAGTTGCAGTGGCATTTTAATGGATCGACTATATATTTTGTTATAACCAATTTCTTTTAGAAAAATAAATCTTGAAAAGTCCTTTCACTTGTTATCTTGTGTTGGAGGGTATTGTAAACAAATATGTTGTGCATTTTTCTTAAATGTATACAACCAACATCTGTTACATATAGCAGTGATTTTATAGTATGTATGTGTTAAAGAAACTGAACCTCTATGGTCGGATAGCTAAATGATACCAATTTGTATCAAATAATAAATCATTTTCTTTGCAACAATTATAATGTAAATTTAACACCAATATATAGAAAGAAATCCCAAAACAGCATCAAACTGTCCTGTATGCTCTTTGCTGAGTACGTGTTGTATTGTGAGGTTCTACTTTTAAAGCAAGAAAATATGAGGGTATATAATTGTCAACTGTTTATCTATATATTCATTATATAGACATACTTTTACAAATATCTAAATCCAGCAACTATTTCATCAAGTTGGATCAAATTAAAGCGACTAGAGCAAAAATCCTGATTTGAAAGCTTTTAGCATTCCAAGATCCCCATAGTACAATGAAGAGATCTATTATTTCTGAAATCCAAGCCACCTAAGTGGATCAAAATTCTTTTTAGCTAAGTGTAAGTACATCCACAAGATAAACAGAGAGAAATACTTACCATTAATATGGCTATTTAAAGTCCTTGTTGGATTCTCGTTTTAGTTGAAATTTGTAGAAGTGTTGACGTTAGAAATCAAAAATATTGTTTTGATTTAAAGACCAAAAAAATGTGTATTTTGATGCTCTATGTTAGCAGTGTTCAGTATACTTAGAGGTTTCTTCAGATTTTTACTTCACATCTAAATACTTCCAGATTGCTGTGTAAGAGGTGCTTGATCGAAAAGTGTCGTCTGGTTCACACGATTCCGCTTTTTGATGTATTCTGCATCACTCAAATGTGAATTGCTTTGCTTCTAAACATTGCCCAGGTGACAAAATATGTGGCCTACTTGTTAAAAAGTAATTTGCGTGCAAAATATTGTTGTTGAAAACTCAATGTATACAATTTCAAAATTTCCGCTACAATGCACAAAAGAATCCGTGTGTAAAATTTATTTTTGATCAACTGACAACTGTAGTATCTCATACTTCTATTACTACCCTATACAATGTGTTCATTCACAAGGTGAACTGCTCGGTTGAGTGGAATGTTGTTAAAGACACGAAGGTTTTCTTGCCAAAATATTGTTCAATCTACTTTATGATAATAAGTTTCATACTAATTTGGTCAGGTGATTATAGAAACTAAGTGCCAGGCTTCTGTGGGCGGAGTTGGACTAAGCTAGGTCAGCTGCAGGGGCGTCGGAAATGGGGTGGGTGGGTGGTGGGTGGGTGTTCCCCCATGATTTTTAGAAGGGGACTTGGCCGCCCTGAGCTATTCTCAATGGGTATATAAGATTACCTTCATAAGTGCTTTGATTGAAGTCTGACGAAGTTTTATTACAGCACTTTGTAATACAATTGCTTTGATGTCATGCCATAATCAATAAGTTTTAAAATTAGATAAGAATACGGTTGCCCTCCGGACCAATCCATGCCTAATATTATTGGTGCTACATGTATATGGGCCAATTTGAATCTGGTAGTAAACTTTAAGTGTTATCATTTTTTTTCCCAGATGGATATTTTGGCAAACAAAATGGCCTGGTGGGCCGATTTTTCTTTCTTCTTTTATTTTATCTCAACGTAAGACTACACTCGGCCTTTTACGTCAAAACGAAGACTACACTCGGCCTTTTACGTAAGTAGGGAGGTGTACGGATTTGCATGGAATATGAATGAATATAATACTGTGCTAATATCCTATATAAGACTATAATTATGTAAACAAAACTACAAGATTTTGAAAAAAAGAAAATGGCAATCGTGAAAAAATGGCCCGGTCGCATCCATCGACCAACTAATCAATTTGGAATGGCCTTATAGAAATGTCTATGTAGAGTAACTTCTACATTAACATAATAATTTGTAATCAACCTGTTTTCTTTTTATTACCATTTATACACATATGAAAGTGTGCCTTTGCTAATGTTAGTTTATTGAACATGCCATAATGATGAAAAAAAACTTCAAAAATTACACTAACACTATGCAAACAAAAATATAGTCACTGCAGCTATAACATTAAACTGATATATTGAGCCCTGGATGATTGTTGGTGCTCGGTTCACATAAATCTACAAGGAGTGTGTATGCCGTGGACAATACGATGGACTTTGAAGAAATTTGATGTCCAGTACACCTGAAACTCTGCAAATATTTCCGTATTAAAGTAAGAAAATTATATTTACAAAAAAACTTTTATTAAAGACACTGATTTTTCTGTGATGAACAAAAATCATGAAGAGGTTTACGAATAAAAATAATTCTTATTTCTGTATAGTTTAGTTTAGTTTAAAGAAGTTTATTATGCTGTCAATGTGTTACAAAAATGAACTATTACATAACACAAAATGGAACAGTCTCTGCAATTTGTAAAATTAGAGCTGATTTCCCCTGAATAATTTCAAACTCCCTTGTTAAAATCCTAATAACTTTATTTTGACAATGATAGGAATAATTTTATGAATATTATCATATATTTGATGCGCAGGATAGAATATTTCTTGTTGCGTGCTTACACTTACTAGAAAGAAACAAGTTTAATTATGACGTCATTATCACGCCGACATCTTGTCAATTAGCAAAAAAAATGTAACGTTTTCCTTTTTGTAGGAAGCGGTGTATTGCAACATAAGAGATTTCACAGTGGCAGATGATATCCCACGTAAATCCCCAGCTCCAGGTTAACATCTTTTCTTGCCAATTGAATTTTATTTACACTTTTGAATCGAAGATTGACTCCATAGTATATCTTTCTGGTTTTTTTTCATGAACTTAAACTCTGTATACTTTTATAGGATCATGGGGTAGTGGGTTTGGTGCTCTGGGTTAACGAAAAGGTCAAATAAATTAATAGGCCCAAGAAAAATATGTTCTGCCCTTTGCATAAGACAACAAAATAAAAACTCACAGATCCTCCAATAGAAGGCGTCGAAAATTGAATCCGTAGAATATCTTTTCTTTGTTTTTCATGAATATGAATTCACAAATCTCTATACTTTTATAGGATCAAGGGGGTGGTGGCCTTGTTGCTCTAGATCAAAGAAAAGGTCGAATAACAGGTTCCCCAAAAATATCTTCCGAGCTTTGCATAAGAAAATAAAATCACAACACACAGATGCTCCAACAGAGGGCGTAACTAAACGGCTGAAGGCCAACACAGAATTGCAGAAAAATGAAGACAGTTCAGATTCGGATTCCGAAGACAGCAATTTTAAATCCTCGAAGTCGTTTTCAGACCATATACTGAAAGAGAACAAGAAAGTACCACTGAGAGGCACTGCATCTGCCAATTCGCGATACAGGAAAAGAAATACACTGGTAGGGGATGATCACTGTGGGGCTGGATGTCTATTTTACAGGGTCTTGATGCAATCTTTACTTCCAACAAACCAAATCATCAAACTAAGGAAGGGTGCTGTGCCACAAAATGTCATCACAGAATTGCATTTTGAAAATTAGGAAAACATGATGTTTGAGGTCCTTGAAATAAAGAGCTGTATTGAAATGGATACTTGTGAATAGTTTGTTTCTGTTATTTTATCATTAAATGAGTGGATGAAGGTCTAATTGCTCTTTTTGGCATGCATGTGATAAAATTACAATTTTGAAAAAATGCTTTTGAAAGTACATTTTATTTTGGCTTCAGGACATCCTTAAGGGGAGCCTGGTACATGAGAACCTATCTTTTAAACCGCTTAAGTTACAGTTTTGAAACTTGGCTATGTAAA
>JAVSBT010014568.1:0-19095 GCA_033118115.1 Pharyngocirrus eroticus
TAGGTATAAATATATAAAGAAAATGCCCTTATTCACAACATAAAATTCCCTAAGGAGAGTGAAACTTGTAGGCTAAAACCCACCCCTTGTTATTGAATTGAATCTGTCTTTTTGGTTCCTGACTGTTTGTTTTCTGTTTGAGAAGGCCTATAGTTACAAGAAGTGAGAATATCAATATATGTGTTGATATATTATTATAATGTATATATAATAACCAGGCTATGTACAAAAGAGTACATGCTCTTAACTAAAGTATATAACCATTCTTTTGCCAAGTTTTCTTAATAGCTTAAATATCTCATCCTAAACACTGGATTCATGCCAGTTATGATTCGAAAAAAGACAACAACAGACATATACCTATCTTCTTGACAGAAACATAGTACATTGCACATGATATAAATGCTTTCATAAATGACATTAAGCTAGAAATTAACAATGATATCTATGTACCTTAGTTCGATTGCTAGATTAGGATTCAATTTTCAAATATATATATACATGTAGATATATACCTTGCCAGACCATAACACTGTAACTAGGAACATTATATGACAATGAGAAAACAACAACCCCAAATTGCCAACTCATCATGATTTTGGGTAGTGTTTACAAACCGAACACCATTGCTAAGTTTGAATTTTTCATAAATGCAAAATATATATTACACTCCATTTTTTTAAAAAAAGAAAAAAGATATACACTTAACAATAAATAAATAATTGGACCCCCACATTTTTCCAAAATGGTTTTATAAGCCCGTAGCCCTGAAATTACAGGCTACAAAAACCAAATAAAATAAGTGATGAAATGAAATTATATACACACACATTTAAATTGTAAATATTACACCCATTGGGTGCTAGGAGAAGCAATTAACAAACGCTTTACAATATCAATACAACAAATTATTCCAGCCTGTTCGGCTTTCATTGAATTTTTTTATACACATTGAAGTTCTTTTTTTACTTCTAATTGGACATTATTTTTACAGCAGACTATTTCCAATAAAGCAAGTGTGGTTTCAGTTCTCCATTTTTGTTGACGCTGCCTATGAAACCCACACTGAGATCATAATAAAAATCTCTTGATTTAAAGATCTTTTTACTTTACAAATAATGCAGAAATGCATGTTGTCTCTTTTCACATAGCTTAGAGTCCAAAGACAAACAATATGAACACAGGACTAATTTTTGTACAATTTAAATTCAGTTAGCATGGTGATATAATGCATGATGAACAAAATAATGAATGCTAGATGGCACCACTAAGGGTATCACTGAAATTGCGAGGTCATTTGACTTGCTTGTTTACATTGAAATTCTAGTCTTTTGACTGCTACAAATGATCTGAAATACCTAAGAGTATCATTAAAATAGTTTTTCTCATTCTGTTTACAACTTCTTGTTTCACTTTTCTTGGCAAGATCCCCAAAAAAGGAGAAAAAAAACCTAACAAAAATAGAATTGCTCTAGTTTCAGTTCAATTCTAAGGACCTGTCAGTCAAATTTCTTTTCATTATACTTCAGTCAAACTGATTCCAATGGACCCTGAATCTATTAGAACAGAGAAAACTAACAAAGTTTATTCTGGTGATGAAGGGAAAACCACTATCAATGATCTCGCCCCAATCCAAACAAATCTTTCCAGGCCTCGTGTGGCCCCCTGGATTGAATTTCTGTCCATTCCTGCAGAGGCAACAAGATTTTCCTCACTGTTCTAGCTATCCAGGCATTATGTTCAAGATAATCCAGGCAAGTGCCGATCTGGATCGGGTTTCTGAGGACTGGATTGGATCCATCTGTTTGTCATCATTTTACTGATGTGATTTATTCATGTTAGCCACAGGAACCCTAGATGTGTTTGGCACTTCGCCAGGAAAACTAAACACTTTAGTAGAGCAGCATCAGTCATTTCTATGCCTGAATATTTTTTTGAATGTTTGAAACTGTCCTCTTTTACAACCAAAAATCTTCAGTTCCATTTCAAACTAAGTGAAGCACCACTTTTTTTTCCTCACAGGACTTCCTTCACTCTGTTTTCATCTTCACATCCCCATCTGTGGAAATTGTTCATATTTCTCAAACTTCTACAGCATTAATTGCACTTTTACCCAGACTCTGCAAAGATAAAAAAGAAAAAACACTGATAAGTAAAAAATACACAAAAAAAGGTGTTTCAAAACATATTTAATTAACTTTTCAAATTAACGGTGGCATAGTACTTTTAAAAGTGCCACTTTGATACCAAACAACTTGATATCAAATCAATTAAACTATGGATCATTTTTGTGATTGCAACAGGCAACTCTAGGTGTTTTATTTCAAGGTAAAAGAACACAAAACTCCAGATACAGGATACAGATTAGTAATGTGTAAATAGTAAGTTTATCTGCTCTGTCTTTTTCGGACCATCAATGTCACATATGGAACCCATCAACAACTCTCCCTCATCATAGCAAAATAAAAACCTTGTTTTTTATGATGACAATTATATATTTCTCGAGGGGAAACAATCCTAATAAATGTTGTTAGTCTTTGACATATGGACCTGCTCAAGGGTTTTGTTCTTGGTCACTAATTAGACGAGTGGTATAACTTTTGGCATGTGGCCTAAGATATGAGTCAAGATAAACTTTCTGATAAGTGCTGGGATAAATCATTTCCAAATGAAAGCTTTCACTGACAGCAACATTCTCTCGGGCCTTAAATAATACCAAATATACATCATGCAGAAAATTAAGCTCCTCCCTTTTTTTTTTCTGGCAAATGATTATTGATAATATGAAATCATACCTTTGTTATTATTATCATCATTATAACAACTTTAGAGGGGTGGGCAGTGTTATGTCCAGTCTTTATGACTCTACCCTCCCCCCAACGAAAAACAACACGATTTTTTTATTTAACAATCCCCAATCAAACTAATCTGTCTAATAATAAACCATACTATATCTATTCCTCAAATGACAATACGTACAATACACAGGTTATATTGCCTTTGTCTGGCTTTTGTATGGACAACTAAATATACATCAATAAGCATACATTGTCTGAACAGATTTATGGTCACCAAACAGAGTGATTCACTTGAGTATACTAAGAATAAATCATAAAGACAATTACTAATAGAGTAATTTGTACTTCCTATATCATCCATCCCACCTCCTTTTTTTTTATAAATCTATGACATATAATGTATTTACATATCAATGGCATAAAACCGTCAGGTAACTATGAAAAACCAGGGGGAATTTCCTGCATCATCAGCTTTTACGTTTTAGAATAATACTTTCTTGCTTACTTCATCAATATGTCAAGGATGTAATACATAATAAAGTTGTTTTGTAGATGTAATTTTGGCGGGGAAATCAAGGAAGAATGAATCATGACTGATTTTCTTTTTTTGTGTGTGGATTAAATCACTTGTTATTTCCACATCACCCCATGAAAACCACAAATCGTAGGAGGCACTGGAGAGATCAGACTCAATTCTCCGAACAACCATTTACCATGGCATCTCAATGACTCATTCCTAAGTACATTTAGATCATAAAACACATCCCCTGAACACATAAAAACAAAAAAAAACTTTGATTATCCATGTGAAGATAAAGCAATGTCTGCTGAAGCTTTGCATTGAGACAAAACGCCTTTTCTCTGTGCTAAACAACTGGGAAATCCAACCCTATTGGAATATGTATAGCCTTGACACAAAGGCAAGTATTCCCTCACCACAACAAACTATAGGTAGCCAGGCACTCAATCAATATACTCTTATATTACACACCTAGAAATTGATCTGCACTATTAATAGTGCAATATACAGTATTATGAGTATATAGACCTAACCAGTGAACTGTAAATTGTATACATTCATAATATCAAAAACAGAGTTCATTCTATTCCGTAACAAAGACACCCCCCTCCCATGAGACAAATTCTTTTCCCTCCGTAAACATGAAATTTCATGTCTACAGTATCCCTCTCAAATCCAAACATGTAAAAACCTGAGACAATATTCCCTCTAATTTATGGATTACCTTGTGTAACCAGATCTCAAAATCCAGTGCTTGTTTTGTTTTATCATTTACTAATCCCTATCATGATTTTGAGTAGTAATCTTTCAACCTGCCCTACACTTTGTAAGTGTCATCATTCGATTTGTCAAGGGATCATTTATTCAATCACAATGCTCAAATCCCTGCTTTTCAAATGACATTATCATCCAGAACTCAAGTATTATCTAACGATTAACAAATTATCTCTAAGAGCAAAATGGAGAGAATTACAAAAACAACTTGTTTCTACTCCAAACAGTTCAATAATTCCAACTTACAAGTCTTTATCACTCTTACAATTTTTTTCTAAGCTTTGATGAACAATTTGTCCAGGCTTGTTTTTCAGAATTCTGCCAAAAGTTGAACTACATCTGATGTTAAAACTAATAGCTACTGACATAGCGTCTGTCGTATTACAACCATCCATCCACTTGAGATGATCAAGTGGTCAAGACTGACCACTGAATTGAGACCACAATTAAGCCACACATATATAAAAAGATGCCCTTTACTGTAAGCTCGATCCCCTAAAAGCATTTAAAAACTTAAGTCTCATCTTTAAACAAAATACACAAAATGTCAGTTTGGAGAGTTTTCAAGATTCCTAGACACTTGATCAACTTTACAAAAATCTTTCGAGACATTCTTGAGCCAATGGGCCACACAAACAACTCATTCTTTTCACGAAGAATGCGACTGTCTCTGCAATGAGATAATTGGACATTATTGATGCCAACTTTTCAATTAAGATGGTCTGTGGTTTATGTGTTTCTTCATAACATTGCCACACAACACATCCCTACCACTTATCAAGTAACTTGTGCCTTTAGTAATACAATGATATCATACACCCTTATGAAGACTACTTTACCAAGCCAAGATACAACAATTATTTTTGTCTGGGGTCCATCTGTATTCAAGTACACTTCACAATTAAAGAATTATGAACATAAATAACCATAGAACTTAGGTGTAAAAGATGAAAGCAAATATGAAACAACATCAAACATTGTTAAGAAAATCTGTACAAATAATCTAACAATCAATAAAATCTTCACAGGAGACTTTGGCCATCTGTTCACCAGGTGTCTCTGGGGGTATGGTCATTTTAATAAATGGTAGGCTTTTAAAAATGGTTTCTTTCAATACACTTGAGCTAAGCAAATAAAATCTAAGCAGAAAGAATTTAATGAACATGCTTATAGAGTGGACTGACCATTGCGAAATGACACCGGGTGTTTGTTCTGCAGGCCAGTACCCCACTCCCATCTCATTCAATCATGAATAGAAATGAAAACTAAATGGAACCCAGCCAACATCTCTACCTGACAACTAGTGGATATTTGACATGAACCAAACACTAGAAACATATCACAGCACTGTTTAGTTTCATATCATTCCACTCCACTTCTAAACCTGCTATAATGATGACAATCGTGATTCAAGAGAAGTATATATCAAACTGACAACGAATCATTATTTTCTCAGATGTTTTGAATATTAACTCAAGATTAATTCACACCCGGTATTAATTTCAATATGCATGTTCTTTATCATCATAAAAATATCCATAATTATTCAAGACATCCTGAATAAATGAATCATTCATAAGTAGGTATTGTTAAGAATATGAAATTCAACCAGAAAAACACAGATGAATTCTATCTGTCAGATTCCTGGACTACAAGGGGCTCATACAACATGTCAATTTTGATTGAATCCTACCAGGAACCAGCTGTCATTTGGATTAAGTATTCAGTGGGATTCTCTAAACAGTTTCCTTTTGCTCCCATCTCACAATCATCCCTAGTACTTTATAGAGGCAAACCACCTGGGTCTATAAGGGTTAAAAGCTCAATACAACTCTAAACTACTGTGGGTCATGCTGTTTCAAATGAGACATAACCATTTCAAAAATGAGACAGATAACCCCCAACCTTTCAGGAGGAGACTCATCATGGAACACTGAAGTGGTGAATTGGACAAAAAAAAATCTAAACATTACTTTCCATTGAAATATCAATCACCCCATGGGACTAATCAATTTCACCCAAACCAAACTATAACTCAACAACTACTACATCTCAATGTGTCTCATGTTATTCAAACAGTCTCAAAACTTATCAGATGATTAACATTATATTCCCTAAAGCCTACAGCTAGCCATCCATCATTCTATCTTCTCTCTCAATCCAACTCCCCCAGGCATTTTGCATGTAATTCAACAGTATACATGAACTTCTTGATTTGATTTGCATCTGTGTTCATTTATGACAGATCTAATACCAAACAGTATGCCACACTACTCAATCCTTGTACCAGTGATTCAACGACAAATTAAAAACAAGACATTTCGACTACTTTTTCACTTTAAAAAAACTCCAACCTTTTTTCTCCACAAAAAAAATAAGATCAAACACCATTTTATTTTGTATCATGGCATCAAACCAACCTTGTACAATTCTCACCAGGGGGTTAACCAAGACACAACTCCTTACACATGGAAATGGGTGGGGACGACAGGGTGGACCCCTGGCCTTTTGACTTTGGTACACTACACAGCATTTTACGATATATAACAAAATTCTTGAATTACATACTTCAAAGAATTGTGTGTTTAATCTTTTCTTGTGATGCTTGAGCTGTATCTCATTTTTTTTAAAAGGCCTTAAACTTTTGAATCTATTATTGTGAGCAAAATTCATCAATACTATCTGGTATCATCAGCCTTACTTAAAACCCAAACAACATTATAAAAATCGTCTTTAATCTAAACTCTACTTGATGTTATCTGCAACTTTCCTTCATAAAGTTTCACGAAAAAATGGATTTAAATTTCATCCACAACAAAACAAAATATCTACATGAAACAAAAGACCCACATACACACATGTACCCTTCCTTCCTTCCTTTAAAAATGTCTGCCATCAGAATGTTGGAATTACAATAGATTACCCTTCGCTTGGCCTTTAATCACCTCAAGCCATGCCATTTTTAAAAATTCTCTTTGTTTCAGGTGGCACTAATGTAGAAAAACGCATCAGTACTATCTCGATGAGACTTCTGCATGCGCATTGCATGTCACAGATGTTCCTCATCAGAGAGAGAAAGAATCATACATTTCCATGGCAACACAGATTCAGCCTGACAAGCTGGTAGATGTCTGGCACAAGTTATGTGCAAGTTCTTTGTCTGCTAGGATTCCAGGAAATAAATAGCCACGATATCCTAGTATCTTTGCTGTGGAAATATGAGCCATGAAAATGCCTCAAAGCAGACATTTTGTAAGGACAAAGAAACTTCTTCATGAATCAATAGAGCTTGCATTTCTCCACACAGGAAATCAGTATTTTATCAATGTTTAAAAGATACAAAGACTATCTTTTTAAACTATTTCATGAATTGGTCTATTTTGCATACAACATGACATTTCAAAAGCTTCTACACATTACGGTTTCTTCTTTTTTTTATTCAATATAAAATTAGCATAAATCTATTTGAAATGAACTATCATTTCCGTCTATCCTTTGTTTGCTTTGAGGAAATCATTTGGATTTTTTTTCATTTCTATAATGTTGCATTTGGTTTTTTTATGTCCCTAGATAATCATTGTATACATGGAATTAAGTGAATCATTTAGCATAAATCTTATTCTGCCATTGGCCAAGCATCAAAGTTGATGTCCTTAAAACATATTCAGATCACCACCATCAATGCACAAATAGTTAAAACAAATTTGCATACATCTAACTGGATCCCATAATTACCTTTTGTGTTACCAGGTGCCCCTGGGGGCTTCAGACACAGACATACATACAATTAACAATTGACTAAAATGAATCTGAATTATTCCAATCACTGTATAGGTGTGGTCTTATTTTTCTTTGTTAAAAGTAGCATACATGTACATACAAAAAAACACCTTATGAAATAAATTGGTGTTATTAAACATTGTATCAAGGTTATATTAGATAAAACAAACTTGTTTACAACAGGAATTAATGATAAATTACATCTAATTTATTTTGGACTTTCACAAGAGTTCACAAGTATATGTGCAATGCCCTGGCAGATATATTATTTGCCCTGGAATCATATCCAAAATAAATGAAACTTATTAAAGTTTACAGAACCTCAGAAATCTTCATTAATAACTGATAAGAATGTCCTTATGTGACTTGAAAAAGTGCCAAAATTTTGTCAAAAGTGAGACATAAACAGTGAAATTATTGACAAGATTCTATACAATTGGTATTCAAGGCAAGCCAAAGTAAGATATATAGAGCAATAAAGTTCATATTTTTTAGTTTGGCACAAATAAAATGCCCCATGGTGCTTAATATCAGATCTTTCTTTCAGAACCAATCCAGATGTTCTTCCTGAACATTAATCTCATATTATAAGGAAGTGTACCCCTGTAATTTGTTGAATTTTTTCAAAAGACTTTGCCATATCCAAAAATAAGAAATAGCTTCCTTTTCCTTGTAATTCTTTCCCCAATATTTAAGATTATGACTGTTTCTATATTGATGGACTGAATGTAAAGAGTCTACTTGATTCAACTTCAAAAATGTCAACGTGAAGTTAGTAATCTATTCACGAGTACAAAATATATATAACTTTCTTTAAAAGCTCATTTTCAAGTTTTATTTTAAAGTCTTAAGTTGTGGTCAGAGATGTAATCTTATACTCTAAAATCTTTTCACCATATGAACTATAAGTGGTCACTTGTATTACACCATATTATTGAAATGCCACGGGTCTTAAAACCATACAAGTTGAATACTTCAACTCAAAAACCTAGAATTTTTTTCATTATCCACCTGCAGAAGCCTTGCAGTGCAGTCCAAAATCAACAAAGTATTGTTCTGTTATGAAACATAAAGTAGGTTGAATCCATATGGACAGATCTTTAAACCAACCAACTCTTTTAAAGCAGCTTCTAAAATGCCATAATTTGATATAAAAGTACTAACAGGTTGACAAAATATACTCTGGATTATAAGTCCTTTTGTGATGGGAGGGTGTGAACTTTTGATGAACCATTTGAATTATTCTATGCATGGGTATAATTACTTTGATAAGACTCCTATATGGTACTTTTAAAAATGATTAAAAGATGGGGGAGATATTTCATTGGATATGTAAGAGGAATTACTAATAAATGTCATTGTTTTGTGTAAGGGGAGGGTATTATCTGAACTGATAATTAAATGTAATTAAGTTCTGATGAACTGAGCTAAATTATATTTATAATGAACTTAATCACATAACATTCACACGTAACTACAAGGTAGTCAAACAATTTTTCTGAAGAAAAAAAAATACAATAAAATGTTCACACAATTCCATAAGTACTGGGAAATGAACTTTCAACATTAGGCAAGTTTCACAGGTGTGGTGATTAGCATATTAGATTAACAGCCATCTATTTCCCAAGCACACTTTTGCACGATTGAGTGCATGCTCACAAAAACGTCCTCTGTGCACGCTTTATATTTGAGGTCTGCATGCTTAGGAAACTTCCCAATACACGCCTGCATGGCCTGCGCAAGTTGATTTAGAGTTTCTTTTCAATGCAATGTATCAGTGCCTAGACACTCATGTGAGGAGATGCTCAATAGAACACATTCAAATCTAAGATAATACACAAGCAACAAAAACCCTCAAATGCCTTTTGAATTTGTCTCAAAATCTACACATCCGAAACCCAAAACTTTTGTTCAACAAATCAAAAAATCACACTCTCTGGTCTAGTAAACACTTAAAAACCAGAACTCTTTTCAAAGCGATATATAATGTGGTTTATATAGTTATCACTAGGGCTAACTTTTGTTCATCACATGTATGTAGTTTTTCCCGCCGCGAGTCATGATCGATGATCACATTAACCAATCGCTTTTCAAATCTAATTTCCCTTTCAGAAAAATTCCCACACTATATGTTTTACGGAGCAGATGTTTTATTTCTTTACTATACAGAAAAAGCATATGCTTAAGTCCTAGTCTACCTGTAGTATGGTCATAAAGCCCATCTGTGATCATTTCGACTGTCCCTCATCCTTTTGCACTGTCATTAGAGACAGCAACAAGTCATTCATTACAACATATCTCATTAACTTTTGTCAGAATTCAAAGAGAAACATGTGCAAGGATTTATTTGAATTCACTACTATTTACAGAAGAGACCTTGATAATTAATAGTTTTAGAAACAATCCCTCCAGGGCCCAGGACTACTTTGGTCAATTCATCATAATCACATATGGCGAAAAGGATATTTTTTATATTTTTTCCCTCCTACTATCCCTTTGGAGGATCCTCTTATGTCAATCATCTAATTGACTCCAGTTCGTTACATATCATTAAATGACATTTGATAAGTATCATTAAGCCACATTTTCTCTGATTTGGAGGGAAAATATGTATAAAAAAACATCTGTTGAAAATACAAGTGATAACATGTGACAAGCCCCCTTTTTAAGATAAGAAAATAAGAACTCCCTCCTTAGAAAACACAAAAACTAATTGAGGATATTCAAATATCAATGATTGAGTTTACACCATGAGGAAACACATTGACCTTTGTACCAATAACAAATTGTCTTTGTCATGTCTTTTCTCAATACACTAAACATAATAAATATGTGATAAATTAGAGATATACATAGAAATGATAAGCCAGAAATAACCATATCAAACACTAGTATTCTCATGCCATATATATACATGTGGAATAAACAAAGATCAGAACATCAGGTTTTATGCGTATTCAGGCCCCCTCAGGCTAAAATGCATACATGCATGCCAAAACAATGTTATGTCAATCTCCTAGTTGGAGACAGAAACTTTAACAAAACATCCTTTTACAAACAAAAACTTTCCTAATCAAAATGACAGTGATGGGAAAAAATACCACAATTGCATGTCTATGTAACAGTATGTACGCCTTTACTTTATAAGATAAATGTTTGTGAATTATTCATGAGCACAATCTAAATTTTGTTGTTTTTCTCAAGAAAATAAAGCTGCTATGAACTGGTTATCAATAATCCCCATCTAAAATCCAGGGTGGAACATCAGATTAGACTCAATTTTGAAGTCTGTAAAGTTGTAGGTGGTAATTAAAACGATTTACAAAAACTCCACTTGGTGGTGGTGGCGATGATGTACTGTCATCTATCTTGGTGCTATACCAAACAACTTTTCCCAGTGGGACTGGATGGCTGGAGATTGCCCATCTCTATCAGGGGAACTTATCAAAAACCTGTCAAACATTACCATACCTGCAGTGGTCACTTAGTGTCCAGTTTCTGTCCATTTTTAAAAATCACTAAAGACCACTCAACTTTTCATCTAGAATATCTTGAAAGTGTGAACTTTTGTTTAAGTTAGGAGTTGATTCCATTTAAAAAGCTGCCACCAAACCCACACCAGAGAGTACATATTTGTATACGAAAACCACTTAAGAAATATGTTTAAGGGGGGTTTGGATTTCAAATCACTTGATAAACACAAAGTGTATACTTTCTAGTGTTTCGCATTTCAATTTCAACAATCTGCTGCATTAACAGGTAAAACCCAAAACCAAGACTAACGGTACAGAAACACCTAAATACACCACCATATGGGGGTTCAAATCTAAACATCACCCTTTCATCCTGAATCAAATTTTACTAAAATTTACATTATGCATATAATCTCATATGGGAATGGGGAAACTAAGAGGCGATAATTTCTCTTAAATTGTAAATAATGATCTAGCAATCACAGAAGTAACTAAGATAATCCTATTTTCTCTTAGAACTCAATCAATCAAAAAGTCAACATATGAAATGGGAGAGTTTTTCATCTCATCTCCATAACTACCAAGATAAACAAACTTTAAGTCTTTGATAATTAACGAGGGACAACAGAAGCTTTGATAGAAGTCAACAACACTCTTTGATCCTTGAACCAAGTAACGAGATCTGACTTAATGAAGATGGAATATGTAAGAGTTGATGCGAGTTACCACAACAAATAATTGTCACCCATCAGATAAGTCAACAGAGGAAAGAATTAATCATTAGTTAGACTTATGCAGAAATAAACATGGATCCCTTTGAATTTTGATACAATGTTACAATCATCTTACTAATGAAAACTTTAAAAGTTTACTTACCAATTTATAAATAAATAAGCAAATTGACTATTATTTTTCAATTTCATTGATCATCTTTGGTTTGTATTGTCCATCTTGACTTTTTCTGAGGAAAGAAATCTGGAAAAAAGATCAAAAAGATCATTAAAGCTACAGTTTAATATGAACATGGTATCACTCAAAGGCAGAAAATAGGTTTATAACCATCTTAATATAATTGTGTGTTGGAGCCAATCAAGTTTCTAAAAGACAATAATTTCAATGGGCGGAATTTCTGATATGTAATATAATCAGATATCATCACAAATTGTATAGCTGTAAAAGTCACAGATCATCTTTATCAAATTTTCCCAAATAATTATCCTCTTGTGAAGTTAAAAACTTCAATTAACACTGACAAAGGTGTAAATTCTTCTTGCAAATGGCCATGAGAATGCTATTGTTCAACAACACAGATGTTAAGACCGAAAGCTTTAAATTTGTATTGTATTCAATCTTGAAATGACTGCCCTTTTTAAAACCTTATTTCAAGGAAAATTACACTAAGTTTAAGAGAATTCCTAGAAACAGGTGCAATGACAGTGGCGGTGAGTTGGATCCCTTGAAATTGATTTGCTTGAGAGAATTGTAAATATGTTAACAACATAGAATTTCAAAAGAAACTAGAAGTTTTAAATATGTTGAATATTTCAATTTCACATCACCATGTATTCATAGCTGGCAGGTGTTATGTATTGGTCTTTTGAAAATTATCATTCAACATATAGCGGTGCCTTTTGAAGCTTAGTTAATTCCATACTTTATCATGTTCATAACAATTAAAGATGAATTCAATTTTGCACAATGATAAAAAAATATGTAATTCTAGGAAAAGCAAAAAATATTTTTTTTAAATAAAAAGAAGACTTGGCATGGTAAGTAGAAATAGAAGTTTGCTAAAAATTTACAATATTGTTCAATATCTGTTCATATTCATCCTTTGTTTTTCACAACTTATACTTGACTCTATTCTGTCTAGCCAAATTGCTTATTGCATTTTTCAATAGTTATTATGTGCCTCGCCTCTATCGAGACAATAAACAGACATTAAATTTCAATACATGATTGAATGCAAATACACAAAAGTTAGTGAATACACTAAAACATCAGTTTTACAAAAATGCGGTAATTTTGAGTTGGACAAGAAGATACATGCCCAATAACGGTTAGAATGCATGCTTTGTTCAGCCTTTTAAATTTCGTGCCATTTGCTTACTCACAACCTATCGCGCACTCAAAGCTTTGTTTCAAACCTTGCAAGTCCGAACAAGTAATAAAGTCTCAATTGCACGTGCAAGATTAGCACATCCATAACAAAACATGAAACAAGTGTATGAAAATTTAAGTAGATAACAGTCATTTCAGAGCCCTAATAACTAACTTCAGTGATAAAATAAATGGTTATTGGTGTATATTAGACTGTAAAATATCGTTTTGTTTACGTTTGCCGGTCATTGCATTCTGACAAGCGGAAGAACATTTTGTGTATTCAATAACATGGGTGTATCGATGTGCAAGCATATTCTCCCTAGAAATAAACATTAGAATCGATAACTTACCTGTGATTTCGGTCTGCCTTTTTCTTTTCTGTGAATTGCTAGATGAACTTTCTTCTGAAGGTTCTGTGCAAGGAGTGACAGGCCGACTCCCTGATTTTTCTGTAATTTCTGACTGGATTTTATCCGTATGGACTGTGTTTTCTAAAGCACCACTGGTAGAAGAACTAGATGTAGACTCAATACTTTGACTTGTGACAGTTTCAACTCTTTCCCTGTTATTTCCTGATAATAGTGGCAATTCATAAGCCCTTGGCACTTCATTTTCCACCTTTTCCCATTCAAACCTCCCTGCTAATGGAGTTTCAGTTTTGAAGTCAAAATTGTATTTTTCCGAGTCAAATTTGTCTATCTGCTCACGTTCTCTTTGTAGGTCTTGTTTTACTTGTTCGTGATCCACTGGGCCAAAAAGGCATCTACACACTGATTTTGAAGGCATGATATTTCTCCTATCAACTAATAATCCTCTTGATTGAATCATGTTTTTAGTTTATACTGGTCACTACACTCTTCACTAGCTTGCTACAACACTGTAAATACAAAATAGAACATCAAGGTTTATGTATGCAAGCTGTAGAATTTGCTTCAACGAGAAGGACCAATCACAAGCGACCAATCACAAGCGCTCAATCAAAGCATGCCTGTGTTTCACAGGCATGCTTTGATTGGTTAAATCGCGTGAGAATTGTTTATGGGCGTGTAATAGAGTGCTTCACCGTATGTATACGAAATCAACTTCATATCGTAACAACTTCGATTTTTCCCAAATATCAACATTTTAATTTAAAAGTTTACCTGTGTGACACATTGAAGATAGAAAATACATTTTTTGTAAGAAATCCCTTAAATTGGATGAACTGAACGTATTTCTATGAAACGCCCACCCTTCTCTTCATTCACTTTTTTTTACCTATAAGTTTTATATAATAACGTAGTAGTATCAAGGCCTAGTTGTGGATACATAGCGTACTATGGTTACACATGCATGTAAACGTTCCCAGGGTATTGCTTGACCTTTGCCCTCTGTTGTAAAACTCTATATGAAAAATGTACGGGCATTTGTAAAAGTTTTATATATAAAAAGGGAGATTTTTTTTGTAGAAAGTACGCTTTCATACGACCAGCTCACGCCACTATTCATCTTGTTGTACTAACAGCTTCACAACAAAATTGACATTGGATTTTTTGATGGGTTTCAATCTTAACTCTTTAATCTTTTTTGTAATATCAAAGTTTTTATTCTTCGTTAAGTAAAGGCATATGACTAATTTGATAACCCTACACACATACATTTTATGTTTGCTTTTTGCTACATTGTTTTACAGATAACAAAATACTGACCTGATGAGAACGCTCTGCATTTTCCTCAATGTGGCAATGGACCAAAATAATGTTTATTCAAAACTGCATACGTTAATCCAGTTGTACTGTTTGATATGTCAAAGTATTGACAACTATAGTGTACACTTCCAAATCCTTAATGATAATCCCTTCATGAATTAATCCAGTATAAGTTTAAAAATAGGATAAGATATATATAAATGCTGTTTTTTCCACCACAATTAAAACAGTAGACCGACTAGAAGTTGAAAAAAAACACCTCCACTTGTCACTATCAAAAACACTTTCTATAGTCGACAACAGACTTGGTAGTATGATTATACAACTAAAAAATCTTGAAAGTTTTTTTACTTTCAAAAGTGACTATACTCCGCATGTGTCCAAACTCTTGATTTTACACTTTCCTTACAAATCCATTACTTAGCAAGTGATAAAAGTTCAACTTTTCAAAAACTAAACAGTTCTAGATATTAAAAGATGACACAAGTTCATCAACAGTTCACGGATTTCTCCCCACAATATAGTTACATATATCCGTATGCCTTCTCGTTAGCTATACAATGATAAATGGGCGTTGCAGCATACGCAGAACTCGGCGTTGTTTATTGTAGCATCGTTTCAAAATATTATGAATTCTCGAACATACTGTATTGTTGATACTTATCTATGACTCACTAGCAAGGTACCCTGAATGGCCTGGGAAACTCGTAGATGATGATTCCGTTAGAAGTCACGTGGTTGGGGTTGTCTCAAAAAAATATACATATACATGTAGATAGCAAAAAAGCTACTCCGATTAGGTTAATTTTTGAATTTATTTGCAAATTTTCGTTGTTAACTACAACATCTTGACATGTAGATAGATAGAAAGATAAATCTGTTTACATGTTCAGTTGTGTATGATTTGGTTGGAACTTTGTGCTATAAAAAAGGAAATTGTGTATCTTATTTTTGAAATTACATGCATCAGGTCATTTTATTTTCTTGTACATCATTGGTTTTAAACTACGTACATGGAAATAAACAACTGGATAGATTCATGCATGTGTGACGATTTTCTACGCATTACATAAAGAAGTGGAATAAAACATGGAAAAAATTGTATCATGGAGAAGAGTGGGGGATTCTTTGGGACTTGGGGTTCACACTTTTAACTTGTTTGGGACTTGGGATTTATAATTATAATATCTTGGGATCTCTGGGATTGGGATCCGGCATTTTCAATGTCTGGGGATTTGGGATTGGCCATTTGAACTTTTGGGGGATGCGGGATTTTGTAATTTCCTGGGATTGGGAATTCACATCTATGGATTAATTCTCTGGGATTAGGATGAGCATATTATGCACACAATTCCCCATCCCTCCACGGTTTGTAAAAAAAATGATTGGATGATAATAAATAACGTGTAGATTTGGATTTAGCATCTTGAACATTTGGGAATGTGGAAAATTCGCTGGGATTTGGGATCTTGGGTTTTATTTTTACGGCACTTGGGATTGTAACCCCCCACCCCCTCCCCTCCCCATTATTAGGGAAGATGCATGGGGAAAGAAAATAATTCAAGAGACACAGAGAGAGAGCTAGAGAGAGATGGAAAGAAACGACTCAGCCTTTTAACCATATATTTTTGACCTTGAATGAGGACAGTTGGAGTAAGCCTCTACATCTGGGGTATGCGTGCTGATGGAAACTGCATGTCAAAAACTTAGCAAAGGGCCAAGGTCATTATTAATTGTAGCTCAATTCAAAGTTAATTCATACCAGTGGTATGTTTTCATACTGATGGGGAAGACAGGAACGGATAATAATGATCATACGAATATCTCTTTCATCATACATACGATCCTGAGATGGGCCCTTGGTATCTCTTTAGGTCAAGGATTTCCTTTTCCCGCTTTTATAAATTCATAACATAAACATCCATGCTGTAACATTATACCAGGGGACGAACAATTTTTGTTTTGAAACTTATATCTATACATAAACTAATGTATGGTTAAAAAAAAGTCTTTTCTTTTTAAAATAATCCCCCCAAAACACTGATCATTCCATGCTGAAATTGGGATCAATTTTCATAGTGTTTTTTTTTTCATGAATACCGAGTTTCTTAATTTCTTATTATGTAGATCGACGCCCCCTTGTTTTTACATTGGTACACCCTATACAGGAAAAGTTCAATTTCTAGTGTATCCTTGACAATTTGATAGAGTACGCAAAAGTGAAGCAGGGATCTCTCCATGAAGATACCCAATTGTAAGTTCCATTTCCCCAAGTGTCAGTAAGTCTAAGACATTCTATTTAAAAAGCTTGAAAACCAGATTATCAATAATTATAGATTTTTTTTAGTAAAGATATCGTAAGTATTTGTTAGCATTTTTCCATACATTGTTTGACATTTATAGAATATCTGTTGTAAAAAAAAAGGGGGGCATTCATTCTATTTTACCTACTCCGGGAAATTAAGGACACTTTTATGGGACCTATACTTCAGAAAAAAAAGGGCACCTAAACTGAAAAGAGTTTGTTTTAGAATTTGACGACCCCCGGCTTTGGGCTCATCATATATTCAATAATAAGTACTTGTAATTATAGAGAGCTCAACCCAACCCTACCTTCAGCACTTGCATCGGGAGCCAAACACGATGCACACAGCATACACTGTCCTTCTATCAAGGGGCGCATGTTGACAGAGCTCAAGTGCAACCGAGGTCATGTTTACTATGAATTATCATAGTACTTTTATGTGTATTTCTGTTTTTCCCAGGGACCAACTTTTTAAAAAACTGTTGCAATCCTATACGAGCTGAACTAAACGCGTCCCCTATACAATCTTTTTGAAATGATTTATTCTATTTAAACGCTACCAGGTCTTTTCGTCTACAAATATATATTATTTTCGTTACAGAAAGAGTTGAAATTAAATAATTATGCAGAGGAAGAAAAGAAAAAGAACGCAGTTACTGTTATTCAAAAGGGTTAGGTCACATAACAATGTCTTATGTATTAGTTCGCACATTCAAATTTTAAAAATATGATTGTTTACCATTCAAATCAAAGTTTGCTTTTCAAAATGTTCATAATAAATAAAATAATTATGTACTTTTATTTTTATCAATTACTATCTTTTTTAGTTTGTTCTTTTTAAGTTTAAAAACTCTAAAAACAAATACAGAAAAGTTCGTTACATTTTCTCATATAGAATAGAAAGATCATAGTATACTTTTTACGAATATGTAACAAGATGGGGTAAAAAAAAGTCCATGGCAATCAGTTTCTTAACAAGGCTCCTGATGGGAACAAAGAACGAGTCTAAAAAATGAGAAACTCAATCTTAATCAAACAAAACATGCATGTGTCTATGATGATATATTAAATGTAGATGTTTGATGTTACAGTATTTCTCAAATAGTTGCAATGTTAATATTTATAACAATAAATCAAAAATTGTTACAGGCACATGTCACAAGCAGGCAAGGGTAGCTTTGGACACAGCTCCTTGTTGACATTTGGGGGCAATAAAGATTTCGGGGAATGGGTTGACAAATTAAACGTGCTGTATTCAGCTTGTATTGTTTGTTATTGTATTCAACTTTTCCAATTAGTGTGTCTTTGGGTCAGAAAAATGCCAGGTGTATAAGGAGGAAGGTTGTGCGTGTGTTGGGGAAGGGGAGGGGGATGATAACTACGAACAAGGATGCTCAAAATTGTGCATAGGAATTTTCTAGACTTCGCTAGAAAAAAAGGCCCAATTCAAGAATAGACACTTCTGTTTAAGATGTCACTAAAAGCAAATGATGGCCTTGAGTGCTCTTTACTAGTACATACATCCAAAATGACAAATAAATCACTCCCAAAAAAGAATACTCTAAGTTTCTCTAACTTTATCGAGGGGGGGGGTGGTGGCGGGGGGGGGGGGGGTGTGTTCCCAGTTCCCAAAGAATCACACATCAAAATCCCA
>JAVSBT010014679.1:0-14931 GCA_033118115.1 Pharyngocirrus eroticus
TATGGGTTACACAGCTTTATCAAAGACCTCTGAGAAGTGTTATAAGTTGGGGATGCTAAAAAGCTGCCTGGCGAAGGACACCTTTCACCAAATGCAGTGCATGAAGCAGAAATGCTGTTGCATTATTCGTTTGATTGATTTATCAGAAGTTGAAATGCCCTCAGAGGACTTGGATAGAGAACTTCCAGAAATTAAAGCCATGGAGACCATGTTGGAGGAGAACCCAAACTTCAAATTGAATGCAGTAAATTTAGCTGATTTTTACAACGAGCTTGGAGGGGTTTATCTAAAGCTTACCACAAGAGGATATGGGGATGGGTATGGTTATAAGGCTTACAGTCTGTATACAAAAGCTTTTGAATCTGCACATAATGTCTTTACTAAGAAGCTGAATGAATTCAGATTTAATCATATTGTAAGAGATGCCATTATTGGTCTGGTGAATGTTGTAGAAACTTACCATGATGAACAAAGAATGGTACATGTCCATGATAAACTGAACAAATTTCAACACATGATTAAAGCGACCAAATTTGGTTCCAAGGCAGACTTTTCTAAAGAAGACGAAGTTGCTGCAGATTTAAAAAGAAGACTAGAGGCCTTTAATGAGATAGACTGATGGAACTTTCTTCTATTGTCTTTCAAAAAGTGATTTTGAGTATTTAACCCAAAATAAGGTATTTTTTCTACAACAAAATCATAGAGAACATTGCTTGAATTAGAAAAAAAAATGTATAGCTGCTTAAAATGACCTAGTTTATACTTTATTTCATTGAAATTATAGCAAGAGGCTGACATTTATATTGCATGACAGAGGGCACTGGCCAATTATCTAGTCATTTTGAACTTTCCTCTTAGGAAACAGATTACAACTGTTTTTATTGATTGTGAATTTGAATATTTCAAAGGATCATTTAGTCATTTTTGCAGCAATATGGAACGTAGTCCTAGAAAAAGCTTTTACAATTTGAGTTATGACCAGCTTTAATTTTAAAACTCATTTAAAAAAGTTATCTTTATTTAATACTATTATTAAGCAAAAAGGCCACTCCGAATAGGTTCATTTTTGAATTTATTTCCAAATTTTTGTTGTTAACTACAACAACATCTTCAGGCAATTATCAAAAATTAACCTATTCAAAGTGGCTTTTTTGCGTCTCAATGTCAAATTGTCAGCTGGTATTATAAGTCATTTACACAGGTGATATAACCTTATACATTCTCTCTATCAATTATGTTTGTATCCCACGTATGTACAAGTTGATGGAGCCATTGTATTTTTTAAATAATGTTTGCATTGTACTTTTATATATTATTACGATGTTGTAAACAGGGCCCCTTGGAAGTACAGCCTAATGTTGTATTGTATAATACATTTTCCAAAGAGAAATGAAATAAAGACATATGTTGCTATGAAAATGAACCCACTTTGATTTTAATTACTATATTATCTGTCATTTAATTTGATTTTTTCCAAAAACAACCTGTTTATTTCTGATCATATACATTCATGGAACACTCTCAATATGTCATAGATGTATAATTATGATATTTGCAAAATGTTTGCAAATACGACTTATAGTGTTTGTCACTAATTTGAACTTTTCACATTATGGTACATGGCATTCTTCCAATGGCTCCCATACAATAAGTAAATCGTTTTATTTTAATGGAAACATTAAGTAATATTTTACTGGAGAATCAAAACTTACTTCTATTGTAAAAGGAAAATCCAATTTTTACATTCAAAAACGTACAACCACAAAGATATATCATAATTATGTTCGTTTACTTTGAAGGATTTGAGAAAATATGATCAGACATGATAACAAAATATGACAGCATTGGTGACTATACAGGCCCAAAGTAAAAGAAAAATCCTATCAAAATTATATTTTTCCTGAACTATAACTTTAACCTTGAGCAACAACTCAAAGACAAAATCCATAGGAAAGTTTCTCTGAATTTTTTAAAAAATACCCCCAAATCTAAAATTCTCCCAAAATTTGATAAACTCCTTCAAATTTCAAGACATGCCAAAGTCTGGTCATTTTTTTGTTCTGTCTCAGCAGCTATCAAAGATAATGAACAGAAAGATGAAGCTATAAAAGTATAGATATGAAGCTGTACATAATTACGTTCTATAGATTATTTTGGTGTTTGTGAAAATTGAAGTCGATTCTTATTGTTAAAAAAAAGTTCGTTTTATTAACGTCAACTTTCGTGATTTTTAAAATTCTTTTCATACAGGGAAATGGCTTTTCATTGATATAGAAATGTACGAAATGAAGTGCCGAAACAAAAATATCCACTTCTATTGGCCAAAAAAGCTTACAATATTGAAAGAAGTTTCTATTCTCAAAAAAAAGTCGTTGGTAACATAGTTTAGCAAAATTATATCAGTTTCTTAAATATTTCATAATACATTTCCAAATTTCACGCCTTCTCACATTTTTTTTCATGATTCTATGTTTAGGGGTTATGTTTTCCTCCTAACTATGCATAGTGATGTATCTATCTGAGTATAACATGTTCTGCTTGGCTGCATTTGTACAGAAGGGGCGTGTTCTAATTTGTGGCGAGTCCGCAATATAGTAAGGTACTCTCTGAATTTTCCTCTCTGTATTTCGTATGTTTCACTTTCTCTTCATTTGAAGATATTTTGTCGTTTTACTTTAGAAATTTGGTGAAGAACCTCTTGCATTTGGCGAATTGGAGATTTAAGGAAAATCGTCACAGGTGAATATTTTGACTCTTTTTGTAATGAATAAAAACTTGCTCGCTAAGAATAAAATCCTTATCTTGTGATCATGGCATTTCCGTGTATTAACTGATGTATATATATCTGTAGTAGTAGTAGACTACTTGAAGTTTGTATCAATAATGTACAAAGATAAGTAATGACATGTTGTAAAGATAAATGAATTCAACAACTGTGATATGCCACTATTCCGTGACTTTTGATAGAATGTCAAGTCGGATCGACTGACGTTTCTTGGAAGCTGAAGTCTACTTGGTCGCTCTCTAGCGGTGAACATTGTTAAAACAATAAACACCAAGAAGAAGTTGTTTTTTTATTTTAATTGGTTGATGTTAAACTTGAATGGACTGCTTATCCTCCAATGGACTGCTTATTATGATATTTCAACATTATGATGAACATTTTACAATTTTGTTTTTCTGCCTGCTCTGTCCTGGTTCTATTATGTTTTGTTAATTTTAATATGATTTTTCATCAGATGACAAGTGACAAATTAACAACATGGAGGATCCAGAACATTTCTATCCTAGACCCCTAGAAAGAAGAAGAATTCTTGATACTTTGATCAAACACAATAAAGTAGTATTAGCTGGTAAGGATACTTTTTAAGTTATATCATTTTCAGATAACAATTAAAAATTTCCCCATGATATTTGATCCAGTAAAAGAGATTTATACTGGCTTAATCATGAAAACTGAAATATGATTTTTTTAAAACTATACCAATGGTTTACTTCATTAAATCTCACTGTGCCGGGATCAACATAAAGACATGCCAGCAGGTCCATATGACCCCCAGATATCCAAGGCAGATCCCTGACATAAAATACATGAATTTTTATAGGTACAAATGGATCAGGAAAAACACTGTTGGCTCAACATATAGCTTGTAGCATATCCAGGAGGGAGGACTTACAAGAGGGAGATCCAAGAATTAATCCCTCTCAATTTCACCCGAACTCAGAACAAAATGCCAGAATCACAGACAATTGTTCTATAGATGAACCAAGCTCTATCACAGAACCAAAAGTCTATGCATCAGGATCTACTTTAAGAAATCTGACACTTCAAGAAGTTGATATAGATGCAGAACCTGAAGGCTTGAACTATAAAATTAAACTAGAGGGAGCCACTATAGAAAAAATCAATTCAAGTCTCAAAGTAGCCTTTCAGCACATAGAGAAACCGATTCCAAAACAACCATGTGAAGAAATATCAAAATCTGTGGATTTTATTTTCAACGATTTGCTCAAAATTATTGAGAAAAGTGATGGCTTCCATGTTATTCTTATTGACAATTTGAAACAGGAAACAAAGAAGATATTTGACAAAAAAGTTCCAAACAATGTGATATTCATCTTTACTACAAATAATCAAACATTGTTTCCTAAATTTAAAGTGGAAATCAAAGGATTTGATGATGAAGATGCCATCAATTTTTTCAGAGACATGATGCAAGAGACTGGGAATGAGGAAGAATGGAGAGAACATGACATCAGGGAGTTTTGTAATTTCTTCAGCAATTTACCTCTTGGGTTGACGGTGGGTGTCGCTGCTCTTCAAAATACTCACAAATCAATTGAAGTCTACCTTGAAACTTTGAAGAAAAGTGATCCCAGACAAAAAATGGGACTGATAGACGCTGGTAAGACTGCACTTTATAATTATGATGAAAATCTAATCTCAGCACTGATGAATGCCATTGTTGACAGTAGATTTGGGAATCAAGAAGAACCAATGGCAAAGGTCATGGAATGTGCAATATACATGGACATCAAGAATCTCTCAGGAAAGGTAAGATTAACAAAAGAAAGGAATCTTGTCAAAATTATCATAAGGCCATTCCAAATTGATAAGTCTGTAGATTAATGGGCATGGGCTATTTTTCCTGGGGTATTTGTTTTTTTCTCCCAAAATATCCATAGACCGTTAAACAATATACATACTAGTACATGAGGTTCCTGGTATAGTGGGAGTATTGAAACGAAATATGAAGCGTTGAAATGAAATATATTTTGCTGATGTCATCTAGATGAAACCATATCAATTCTTAACTTTTTTCCTTGCAGTTAATTAAGACAATTGCCCTGGACACAAATCCAAGATTTTCTGAAGCAGATGCAGAAGGAATATTAGGTGATCTCATTCTCGAAATGAAAAGGACATCTCTTGGAGAGGCAACAGGAAAGGATGACAACACAAATGTTTGTTTACATGAATGTGTACAGTTTGCTTGGATCCTGACTCTGTCACAGGCCGACAGCCTTCATCATTCGCTTGCATTCTTGAAAGGACACTCCAGTAAAGACAATAGATTTTTGGTAGATTTCAGATCTTTGGGTCATTACATGTCCCATATTAATGAAGTATTAGGGCATCTCAACTGGTCCCAAAGAAATCCAGAAATCAATTTCAGAACTAAAATCTTAGCAATCCAGCTATACGATGTGATGGGACACTTGTATTGTCAGAACCAGGAGCCTTTTAATGGCAAGATATACATGGAAAGAGCCTTGGTTCTCTTTTATGACAATATCTTAAAAAGTTCGGAACATTCTCTAGAGCAGATAGTAAAAAGAGCCCATGACTTTGAAAATTTGCCTGAGAGTGACCTACTGGCAAATATGGCTGAAATTATATATGAAAAACTGCAGATCACAGAGATTGAACAGGTAACTCTATTAACAGAGCAGGAAATTCTAAAACGGAAATATAGCAAAAGAGAACAAGCAGAATGGAAGAACATTATTCCTGAACTCAACCAAGACTGTGACTTTACTCTAAGTAATGGTTGCTTAGACGAGAGGATGCTGAACTACTTACAAGACATGAATGTATTCCTTCCTGTAGAAACTCAATCCCAAATCTTTCTCACAGAACTGCTTATGTCAATTCTGTATACTCGCGGAAGAGTATATTTCTATTTAAAAGACAGATTCGAAGTGACATTAGATGACAGAAAAGACTACACTAAATCGATAGAACTTGCCCTCAAACTAGGAAAACTTGTAAAGGACAGAATGAAAGTGTATTTGATGCAGTATACTCTCATCATAACTCAGGGTGTCTTAAGGATGAAGCTTGAAGGTAAAGTTTTGTCTATTCTTTTATCAAAATGAAGAAATGGCCATTCCATATAGATTAATTAGTCATGCAATTTGGGCAGGCCATTTTTTCATGATTGACAATTTTTTTTTCTTTCACAGTGATGTGATTCTTGATAAAGGTAGTTTTATGTACTATCGTGATGAAAAAGGTAATTTTTTCATTGCAACTTTTGAAAAAGTAAGGGAAAATATGTACATGTATGTACAAGTATTGTTTCTTTTGTCAGTAAAGATTCATGAATGAAAATATATATACATAATTTATAATTGTTGCATATATTTCTTAACAGCTCCAGGGAAAACCAACCAACAGTTAAGAGAAGATTACATGTATGCCATAGCAGGCTATACCAGTTCATCAGGAAACACAGACAAATGCTATGAAATGGGAATGCTGAAAAGCTGTCCGTACAAAAATATCTTCCACCAATTGCAGTGCTTAAAGATGAAGTGTCGTTGCATTGTGGGTTTGATTGACATATCTGAAGAGCCACTTACCATGGAAGATATAGAGAGGGAACTTCCCAGGATTGGAACCATGGAGAATATGCTGAAAGCGAACCCGGATCTCAGAGAAGCGGTCAATATTGCTGACTGTTACAACCAGCTAGGGGGGCTTTATCTAAAGCTTGCCAAGACATTTAAAGGGGGAAGATTGTCCGAAAAAGCTTTTGGTCTGTACTTGGAAGGGTTTGAATCTGCATATGAGATGTTTTCTAAAAAGTTAAATGATTTCAGGTTTAACCATACTCTCTGGGAGGCTCTCATTGGTCTTGTGGATGTACTTGAGGAATATCCCAATGAACAGAGAGCGGCTAATGTTGAAACTCAAGTGAAAAGATTTGAAGAAATTATTAGATTAGCCAAATCAAGCTCAAAGGCATGTTTCCTTAAAGAGATGGAAGTAGCGGATAATTTAAGAATTAGACTGACAACTATGATTGTGTAAAGGATCGAACTTAAATCAGGGTGTACATGTATGCAAGAGTATGGCTTTTTATAAGTTAGAATAATTATGTTCTTATTATGTTATGGTTATTTTATTGTACCCTTTTATAGTAATATCATGCATTTAGATGAGTTTCAATCGTGTTCATTTTGTTATTTATTGTTATTACAATTATTTATTGTTATTACAATTAAATCCAAATCAAAGTGTAAAAAATACACTTCACACAAATAGGGAAGAGATGGCTCCCTTCTGTTTAAAACTTTCTCACTCATAAGCCTTCATAATTTTAATCAGTTTTAATAACCAACGGGTAGAATATACAATAATCTTTCATGTCAGATTTTGACGTATTTTCACTTTTTTGCATATTCGTTTAGTTTGATAAGTCAAATACAAGTCATTAATTTTTTAGAAATATGTTTTGAATAAAAGTTCTCAAAAAAAACTTTTTACAAAAGTGTACATTGTCATATCATAATTTCCTGATGCAGATTCCTTTTGAAAAGATTGTGCCATAAAAAGTCCTTAAGGTATTAGACCCATAAACCTCTAGGGAAATTGTTTGAGACCTCGGCACTACTCGAGGCACCTCCTTTGCTTCCGAAAATACACATTTGCTAGCCATTAAGGACCTCGTAACTAGCCCCGAATTGTTCCGAGATCCTAAATGTTTAGCGAATTTGTATTTCGGGACGCATACAAGGTGCCTCGAGTAGTGTGGAGGTCTCAAACGATTTCCCAAGCGGTTTATGGGTCGAATACCTTAAAGATAATCAAGGTTTATACAAATGAATAGTGTGTACATGTATATAGATAAAACAGATCTTACTGTTTGACCTTCATCGCAGAAAAACATTTTGTTTTTCTAAAAATGAATAGATCAATTCTTACATAGTAATGGCAGAGAATTAAAATGTCATGTTATCTTTTATATAAACGTTTTAATTTATTTGTTTATGTATTTATGTTCATTAAGAATGGTGCCCATTCAGCATACCTGGTCTTCAATTGGACCTGCCATATAACAAGACATACACTGCCACAATAAGAAGTTGTAACTTTTTAAAACAATTTGTGTTACATTAGTGTGTATACATGTATGTCTATTTGTTTTTTTAACAATTTTTGATGTTTTACTGTTTTCTATTATCACTTGTATTTATTCATTTATGATATCTTGTATTTTTTCTTTTTTTTAATTGAAAAAACAATGTTGTCTTTGAATTTCTAGCCTTGGTAATACTGTAATGTGCTACATATTGTTCTTAAGACAAAAGTTTCCCCTAATTTATGTCACATCTGTGCAAAATTTTTGGTTAATCATGTTAGAATTTAAAGATATTCATAGCATGATATTGGAATCGGTTGAAAGAGCCTTAGGTTCTCACTTCTAGGAACATCAACTTGAATTCCCCCATCAACCACAAGGGAGTGCCAGTGTTCTTTTGGACGATTATTATTATACAAATGCAACAATGTCAGTGGTTGCTTTTGGAAACACATTACTGTCTGATAAAGCATTCAGTGATTATTTAAAATAAAGGACTGTTTTCAATAGTAATTATTATACAGTTTGGCTTTTTGTCGACTTTACTGTAGTATCCATGTACAGGGTATATTAACCAATACTGTAGAAAATCAACAGAACAAAAATTTCTGTTGACTGTCAAACCAGCAACTTGTATATTTTGCTCAAATAATCATGATACTGTTAAAGTATTGATGCTCTGTGGAAATGATACTTTTAGATTTAAAGGACTGCCATGTAGATTTTTAGTCCTAGGACAAAAAGTCATTTTGTGTCTTGCCCATGTTTGAAAAATCAAGACGGTACATACTAAGTCATTACCAGACCAAAATGTGTTCAAATAAATTCTATATTGTGATCTTTGTAAGGCATATGATGCTCTTTTTGTGCCTTTGAAAAGCATGCATCCTTAACAAGATATATTTGTATGAAATCGAGTAAATTGAAAGTGAAATAAATTATTTTTTAGATTTATTCCAAAGTAACTGATTTGATAGCAGTACTGTAAAATATAATATTTACATTATAATGTATTTGTATCAGTACTGCTTTAACTTACAAGAGAACATTTACAAGAAAATATATAAAAAAATGAAAAAAACTTGGGTTTTCTTTCTTCAAAGATTTCTTGGTCTAAACCTACAACAGGTGTACTTGACTCAATAAATCTTTCCTTTTGTGTTTGATTAAGATTAAATTAAGTCAGATGATCTGACCTATTTGTTAAATTTCTCTTTGATCAGCTGTTCAAATTTATGCTTGTAGCATTTTGGTAAAAGAAAAATAACAGTGATACCCACTTTATCTAAAACAAATTTGAAAGCCTGAGGACTAAGATTGACTATTCAATGTTGTGGTGTTTAACATCATAGAGAGAAGGGGGTTCCATTCGATATTTGAATAGGGGCTGGCCCTGTTTCACTGCAGTTAAAGTCCAGCCTCATTCTGAAGAAAATTATAAAATGAATCAACATGTATTATAAATGGTAGAAATATAGGTATCTGCTACTCAAAAAGCATTAAGGCCAATGCCAGAATTGTTCTCACAAAACACGAACTTGCCCCCATTTGGATCAAATAAAACCAGCCTCTATCTCATCATGACTGTACATACCAAATAGATTAGATGAGTGTGACCGACCCATTTTTTGCGATTGAGAATTTTTGATTTTTTTTTGTCAAATTATTATTTAGGCAACAAAATGAAGCAAAATCCTTGTAGGCTTGTAAACATAAATTTTCGAAAGAGGTTATTTAAACAATACACGATATGTGTGCATACTCCTTGAAATACACAGCACCACACTCCTTTCTGTCCTTTCTGCGTGAATAGAAAGGCTGAGTGGTGTCTAAAGGTGGTGTGGAGGATAAAAATATAAAATTAATTCAACCGCCCCTATTTTTCATACCAACTGATCAACTTGGAATGTCCTAATATGAAAATAAAATGATGAAAAAATGTCATCAGCATAGCACAATTATCTTACAAAATATAAACTAATATGAATTGTTACATCTGATAATTAAAAAAAATATTACCTAAAACCAGTTTCCATTTCTTTAATGGAATATCACATTGGCAATAACAGCTGGTGACATTTGCTTGATATACAAAGATTAATTTAATGAATATTCATAAAAGAACATATGTCCTCAAATTATCATATCTATTCATATTAAGTTTTGAGGGAAGGGATTAATACCTTATGATTTATAACAACTCTTTTGAAATATGATGATAAGATACAAGTGATTATAGGCCATTCCACATTGATTACTTGGTGGATGGATTATGGGGCATATAGGTATCATACTTTTTTTATCCCGATGTAAATTAACCTTCACTCTACCGATTATGTCAAAGCAATGGGTAGAAGCATAGTGTTGTGCAATCTGCATCCATCTACCAAATAAACAATTTGGAATGGTCTTGGGTAATTTTGATATTTTTCTATTTTTCCCTGAGACTACTTGTCCTTTGAGAAGTTTTCAAAAAACGAAACACCAAAAATTCTATGAGTTGAGCAGTTTAATCTCAAGGGGTGGTTTAATTCAGCAAACTTGCTGTTAGGACATGTGTGGGTTCAAATTGCTTACTGTTCCCATTGGCACTGATGATACTAATAATACGTGTTACCTTTTCATAAAGCTGTTCATAGGCCTCCCCACTGTTCCACTGAGCCTTCTTTAATAATGTGGGGAGGGGGGGGGGAGATTAAAAAAAAGGAAAGAATTGCCCATTTGCTTTAATGACTGGCATTTTTCACACTTTACTTTTAAAGTTCAAATATTTGCTTGATTCTGATATATAAGGAGGATAACCCTTTTAGCTATAATTTTCCATAGGCCATCCCTTCATCCATGCATAATATGCATTCAAACATCTAAAAAAGATAGAAGACTATCACTGCCCCTTAGTCCAACTACTCTTAATCCTAAGATGACAATTGATATTAACTGTGATAACATTCTAAAGTATTTAATTTAGTCATTAATTTAGTAATTATGACATATTCATTCAGTTATGATAAATGGTAATAAGCAGAAGTGCTTCCAATCTTTGTTAGTCCAATTCAATGAAATATCAAATCTTTCATTTGTAAAGGATACATACGTGTCTTGTAACATTAATGGTAACACAATCATGATATATGGCAATTGACATTTCATGAAAAAAAACACGTAATCCAGAAATAAAAACTACTCAGATTGATTGTAAAAGAAAAAGTTAATTGGCTCAGCTAATACAATAAACATGACTTTCTTAACTCTGATTCCATACATTGTATAGTCCTTTGGCATTTCATTTTTCTTTTCGCAGTTAAACAAAAACTGTACCATATCTTTGCAATTATCACATCACAATTGTTATCTAAAATTTAGCTAAAAAAACTAATCAAAATGTGTTTTTTATAGAGATATTGACCATGCCAAGTGACAGTATATATGACAATATTTGATTATCATTTTTTCAGAGAAATTGGAAATATAATGCTATTGTTGTGTTTGCTTCAATATCAATTATTTAAAACAAATTAGGTGGCTTAGATCTAAGAATTGGCCATCTGACTTAGTAATTTTCTTACATTTTGATGAGTGCTTGTTGAATATTGAAATCATTTTATTTCTAGTATCTTCTTGCATTCCATACCTTCTTATGAATTTCAATGTGTCATATTTCGTGACCTATAAAAAGATGGCATAGATGCACTTGGTGTAATTGGCAAAAAAGTTACATTGACTTCATTTATCCCTTGAAAAAGTGCTCAGAGCAGAAAAAAATCTTCATTGCATTCACAGGTAAGAATGGCTATTTCAACTTGTTTTTGTTTTTAAATAGGGAAGAAAATAGGCAAATAATAAATAAACATTATATATGACTTTCAAATTCTGAATATATTTAAATTTGTGCAAGGGACAAAACATGCAAATATACTGCTAAGTTCAGTTCTTTAAGTACAAAATCTCTCCAAGCAAGAACAAAAAATAACAAATTTAAGAATTTAGTCTCCAGACTGGTGTACAAATCCAATTGGCGCTCAGGTGATTTCCTGAAAAGAGAATTAAATCCAAAATCCACTTGCAATACAGGTGGTACTTGGCTTCAAAAGGTGACAAAATGTGTTCCCCTGACACACTTGTCAGATGGATTCTCGAATTTGCAGGAGAGCATAGAGTTTTCATACATTTTTATTCAACCTTTGTTTTAGTTCTAAACATAACTTGATACCAAAGTGACTTTCCCATTAGCAACTGATTTTACTTTCAGAATGAATCAATCAATTTTTATGTCAAAAGGTGAATTTCCTACAGACAATAATGTTTTATCTTATCTTTATATGATTGATGCCATATTAAGGCAGTGAAATATTCAATTCAAAACTTTATTTCAGACTCAACTGCTGATGCAGAGGTCCATAAAACATTGCTTTGTGTTCTAGTAGTGTATACAGCTCTAAAATCTGAAATCCTATCAAAATTATACATTTTTTGAACAGCAACTTTATTTTTGAGCAATTGCACAAAGAAAATTCAAATTATGGAAACTATTTCCCACACAATTGGAAAAAAACACTAAATCACAAAATTCTTACAAAATAAAATAGATTACCAAGGTATCAAAATACAAAAATAATCTAAAATTTAGAAAGTCTTTTGCTTCTAATACATAATTCTATATAATTTATGATTTTAAAGCTATTAAAAGTGAGATTATTTTTGTATTTTGATATCTTGAAAAGTGAAGAGGTGATTAAAATTTTGTACAAAATAAGTTATTTTTTTTCCACAGAACTTGTCATTCTTTTTGATTTTTTCTAAATGACCTTTCTCTGACGTTGAAATGCACGTAATGAAGCACTCAAACCAAAAATATATGCTTTTATGGATCAAAATGTGTATTGAAAGTAGCAGATGATCTTCAATTTAAAAAAAACACAAATCTTTGGTAACAGAGTTCACTAACTCAAAGTAATAATTATATTGGTTTAGATGTAAAACAGAGTGATAATGATAACTGATTTTGAACTTTCTCTTACCGAGACTTTTTGATTACGCCTGTAACCTTTGTCAATCTGATCAAAAAGACCTGGTCCATTAGATGGCGTGTGGATTAATTACGGGCCAGGTGTTGATGAGTGGTCGATTGACAATGTCCCATCACTCTTTTGAGGAGTAATATTATGTTCCTAAAGATTTCAAATTTTGCAGTGGAACAAAGAAAGAAACTGAAAATTAGTGTTGTTAGTGATATTGAGTGGTAAAATGGCGCCAACATGAATTGAATAGCAACAATACTTCACAACTTTGTGTTGTTTATTTTTCAAATGCTACAGTAAAAAATACGGCAACACAAAATAATGATATTTTATATTACTTAATCTATAGTGTTGATGCCATCATCACTAAATCAATTCGACAGTGGATCATCATCTAGCACATTCACTAGGAACGTTTCATGGCCTTCAAGCAGTGGGGCTAACACAAGAGATATCTTCAGAGTCTGTGGCTTAAAGGAAAAACAGCTTCATCCAGCTTAGAAGATATATGAGACAAGGTTTTATGAGACTGGACAGAGATCCTAGAGGTCACATGATCACATAAAATACTTTTAAATCTGATCTATGAATAGATCATTTTGAATTGATTTAACATCACTAAACATTGCTATGTGTTCTAATAGTGTATACTCTTGGGTCTGATTCTATTCTTGACTTTCATCCTACTGACATGCTGAATCCTTTTATGATTGGTCTCCCAAAGCACCTATATAGTCTGTCTGTTACTTAGTTATTTTTAAACATTTTTCAGAAAAAGGTGTAAAAGATGAGGCAAGTAGGAAGACTCAGTTTGATGTGTGTCTTGGTAACATGTGCATGCTTAGCTCAAGGTAAAAAAAAGATAGTTGTAAAAACTATATTTTGATTTTTTCTATAAAGACTATTACTAAGTCAGCAAAGGATTTATTCTTTTTCTGCAATGTTATTTTTCGAAATATCTTTCAATATTACAGAGCTATATTTCAGACAGGATTTCCATATAAATGACCCATTGAGATAATTAAAATGATAATTTTTTTCATACTTTGATACAAGCAAAAACATATAAATAAAAATGGAAACGATTTTCCTTATATTTATGAAAATAAATAATTAAAATAACCTTGACACCCTTAATGCAAAAAAATATTTGTAATATTTTGAATACTATCGTACTTGTTCTAGTTCTGATAGAATACTTAAAAGCTAATTTTCAATAAATGGCATGCATAGAGCACTAAGTTCAAACTTTTTTGGGGGGTAGCGTTTAACTTTTTATTTCCAAACTGTTTCATAATTGATTCTGATTTTAATGTAGATCTCTTTCTTCAGAATTTGACCTAGATCCCTTTCCAACAACTTGTCAACCATTGAGATGTAGAATGTTTTGTATGAATGGATTTGCCACTGACGAAAATGGCTGTGACGTTTGTTCCTGCAAATCTGGTGACCCCTGTCAAGTAAGTAGGTCAGGTCAAGATGTGCTGATGGCATTCCAAACAACAGTTCTTATTTATTGACCCCCTCTAGATCTGTCACAAGCTGTGCATTACAGGGGACAAATGGTGAAATGGTTTTATGGTGACTCCAATTATGGACTCTATTTGACACCAGATTAAGTGTTTTTAATGTATAGACTTGAACTGTTATTATGGATGAATTATTTCCTGGCTTGTTCCATATCTAGCAGAACAGATGTAAATGAGTGAAGTGTCTCCTGTCCATGTAAAAGATGGTGGTAAATGATGCCACTGTCTCTATTTAATTCCTTATATACATGTACTATACTAGACCTGTTTTTACAATTATATGACAGGGTATCGATTGTCCAGATTTTGGATTTTGTGAAGTTGTTGGGGGAGAAGCACAATGCACCTATCGTAAGTATCTTATCTAATAAACAATGGTTAGCAACTTTCATGATTAACAACAGTTCAGAATGAACATGATCCCAACCCTCTTCTTCTCCTTCTCCTTCTCCTTCTCCTTCTCCTTCTCCTTCTCCTTCTCCTTCTCCTTCTCCTTCTCCTTCTCCTTCTCCTTCT
>JAVSBT010014790.1:0-15747 GCA_033118115.1 Pharyngocirrus eroticus
GGTCAACAAAAAAATAATAAAGTGTTTTTTTTATTTTGTTATATAGAAATATAGTATTTTATCTTTAGACAGTAAAATAATTGAATATAAATGTAACATTGTATCCAGTATCCTTAAATATCAACGCAGCTGTCAAATATACAGGGCCTAGTCAACTGTTAGTGATCCCAGTACACACGGTATGTGTAGTTGTATATCTCTCTCCTACCAGTTACTCATATGTTTCATCTGTTATTCACACGGTATTTACTCGGTACTTATCTGTTAGTACACGGTTTAACGTCTGTTTTGTATGTTATTCACCTGTTTCTTATCAGTTCATTTTTGCTAAATTAAGCAACTTGTATGACTGTTTAACAACAGACGGGACCATTTTTTACTCTGTACTCGTCCGTTAATGCTTACCTGGTAATGTGTGACACCGGTTTTTCATTAGCTGTTTAATACACATAATATATTTTATAAAATATTAAGACTTGGCATGATGACACCATATCCTGGGACCCTTTAGATTATGACAACATCACTAAACTGGCTCTTCCTAATAGATTCCTATGGAAGCCTGATATTTCATTTAGAAATTGGTGAGGAAAATTTGTATATTTTGTTGTTGTTAGGTGTCTTTTTTATTAAAATTTGTTTAAATATGTTTGTGAAGGAATGTAAAGTATGCAACATGATTTATATATATAGTATAACATTTCATCCTTTTTATGTATCAATAACCTAAGCATTTTGAAAGATTATAATTACTATAATTGCACTAAATCTTTTTCAAGTATTTATTTTCTTTCAATTACAGGGAGTTTGAAAAAGGTGGATTCAAAAAAACTAATGTAATACTGCAATCCAATGGGACAGTAAAATGGGTCAAACCGATGAAAGTTGTCACAGACTGTATTTATGTCACAGCTAAGTTTCCATTTGATACACAGGAATGTCTTCTGGAAACAGGTTCATTTTCTATGAATACAAGATCAGTTGTTGTGAATGTAACTGCAAGTGGGAATCAATTGCATGCTACAGCTTATCAAGAAAATTTTGAATGGACTTTGAAAAAATTTTACTCAAATTTACACGTCACTTCTAGAACAAAAGGGGAAGACAGTTATGATTTACTTGTATATAGGGTAATTTTGGAGAGAAAACCAATTTATTATGTATATGCAATCATCGTGCCTTGTGTGATGTTGTCGTGTTTGACTTTATTAACGTTTTGGATTCCATGTGAATCTGGAGAAAAATTATCGCTTGGATTATCTATAGTAGTATCATATTCCATGTTCATGTTGCTTGTCGCAGAAGCAATGCCAACACATGCAAAGACAATACCCCATATAGGTAGGTGACCTATTGCCTCAGTGCAAAGCAAAGTGCAAAGAATTTATTAGTGGAAACTTGTCTGATTTATTTCACATGTATGCATTTTTTTGATAAAATTGCTAGTGATGGGTCACATGTCCATGTGCAAGCTAGTGCAACTAAAATATTTACCACTATATACCCGATCATTTTCAAAAAGTTATGAAAACAAAGTTTTTGATAATAATGAATTGGTTAAAGTTTTATATACTAAACAAAAATATAAGCGCACCACTTTTTATTTCCATGTAATTTAAACAGGATTATTTCCAATGGTCCCATATTTTATAACTTTAGGTAGCAAAACAGGATCGTGTTAATGAGTATAGCGCTCAAATATATTAGAGAAAACCCATCCAAATCACATTTCTTCTGAACCACAACTTTGTTATAGGGCAATTGCCCATAGAAAAAATCAAAATATTTTTTTAAGTGCTGAAACCAAAAATGTATACTGAACTGGTCAAAAATGGGTATTGAAAGTAAAAATGAGCTTCAAATAAAAAAACTCAAATTGTTGGTAACAGAGTTTAACCTGTTTTGCTACCTTAAGACATTTAGAAAAAAATCTATCTACCCTTGGTAGAAAACTTACGATTCAATCCTAGAAATCTAGGAATACATTGCATAATGATAAGATGGCCCATCTTCTGAATGGGGCATTCCCAGAGGGGATAGAAGTATAAGGCCTACTATAAGGACAAAGAAAAAACACCATCAGAAATACCCTTTCCTGATGCAACATATATTTTCTGCCTGCATTCTAAGTAGATGGAAAAGTGATCACTTGCCACCAGAGTGCCATGTGCCATCAAATAAGTGTTTTTTGGCTATACAATCAAGATTCATTATGTCTGCAACAGCTTTGTTTGATACCTGAACTTTCAGTAATGAATCTTGACAGAATTCTGAATTTAATGTTAAAACAGATTTTGCCACAATTCGCATTATATGGACAACTATCCTATCTTTAAAGGTCACACTCGAGCAATATCTTACAGCCCTTTATGTGATATTTTGAGCCCCTTACCCAGGGAGCATCTGAATTAGAATAACCCTAGAAATATCACAGCCCTGTCTGGTAATGTTACAAATGGCAAATGGGCCAAATTTCTGATTTATTGTGTATTCCTAGAATTCTAGGATATTAATTTTTTTTTTTCTAGTCAAAATGAAAGAATTAGTTCAAATTGTCTCAAATATGATATTTGGTATCATTTAGATTAGTTTATAAGAAGTGCATTTGTATTTTGGTTTAAAATATTAAGGTGTGACCTTTCAATCTTACTTCTTCGTCTCATTAATTTTCTGTTGCCATTTTTCTTCCGTAACTTTCAAATATTGTGGAAAATTGATGATAAAAGGTATATCTTTTAAAATTTACCTCTTTAAAGAGTCGATTTTTTGCAATAAATGGTATGTGGTGCTTTTATATTTTTGTTCAGAATTAATATGCTTCAAGGACAAGTTAAGCCCGTGTCACACATTACCGAGTAGGCAATAACGGACGAGTACCTAGTAAAAAATGCCCAATATGTTTCTCACATGTCCTTACCTGGTTCTTACCAGCAGTACACTAGTCGGTACTCTGTGATTGTTAGGTTTGCCTGTTCATCACGAACGGACAATTTTGTGTTGCACAAAATTGTCCGTTCGTGAGGAACTAGTAAATTACTTGTTACGCGAAAGGTACTCACCTGTTATACGTCTGTTTTACATGTTATACTATCCTTCCACGCATGTTATATGATAGGTACATGCCTGATGTAGACTCGTTGGTACCACTCTATAACAGTTGAGTACCAGGTGTGGAAGGAATGAATAACAGATAAAACAAATGCAGAACAAGTAAAAACCTAGTGATAACAAGTGACACACGTGAATAATATTATGCTGCCCTCTACTAATCACTGATATAAAAAATGGTCGCACAACTTCTGTCTTCACTTTCACTTCAATTGCGAAGGAGTGCACTATTAAAGTGCACTATTATAAATCGGCTGAAATACTGTGCTGCATTGGTACAAGTAGAAATAGTAGCAAATGCTAATATGTATGCATATCATATTCGCAAAAAGAGAAAAAAAAGAAGAGCCACGCAAAGAAGATGGTGGACACGTGCATGGCTATTTTCAACCTATAACTTTTCTTTGGTTTCCTTGTTTTCTTTGGTTCTTTTTCTTTTTGAGACGATTTATTTGATGATTCATTTTGTACAATTTGTACATTTTCTTCAGATGCTCCAGATGAACTTTCATTGTCTGTATTATAAGGAGAGGGTACGGGTAGAGTTCTTTTCAGACCACTGGCCCTTCCCCGACCCCTACTCCCACGACCACGGGTAGCCTGTTTCTTTTCAACTGTTGTTGGACTGCATAGATAAAATAACCATGCAACTGTCAAATATATAGTGTTTAGTCAACTGTCACATGATCCCTGTTCACACGTTATGTTTACGTCGTATAACTCTTCTTTTCCCGCAACTCGTACGTTCCGTCTTTTACTCACAAATTATGTACTCTTTACTCGCCTGTTAGTGCAAGTCGATATACTAGCTACATACCAGTTGGTTACCTGTTTTGTATGTTACTCACCTGTTACTTACCTGTTCCTTATCAGTACATTTTTGCTTAATTAGCACCGGGTACGACCATGTAACAATATATTGGCCATTTTTTACCAGGTACTCGTCCGTTATTGCTTACTCGGTAATGTGTGACACGGGCTTAAACTGAACAAGAAAACCCCATAATTTATTGTGTTTAGCCAAATGATTTATATTTGAATTCTATGTATTTACAGGAACATTTTTGATAACGAGCATGCTCTTGACTGTCCTTTCAATTTTTATGGCCAGTTTTGTGCATTTTGTCTATCATCAAGCAATCTACGACAAAACAGTACCGAAAAAAATTAAAGCTGTAGCTTTTGGATTAGACAATATTTTTTTTAAAATAGATAAAGGGAGGCATGAGTTTGAAAATCTAAGTCCTCAAGAAGTAGCAAAAATAACAAAAGACTACATAAATCGAAACATTAGTAACAATTTAGAGAGTAATAATTCCAATGCTGAAAAAAAAACAAGAAAAAAAAAGAACCCACCAAAAGCAGCAGTAGATGCAGTAGTCACTGCAGTAGAAAAAAAGAAGAAAAAAAAAAAAAAGGTTGAAGCTGTTGTAGGCGAAACACCAAAGCCAGATGCACCAGCAGCGCCAGAGCCACCAGCAGAACCACCAAAGCCTGAAGAAAAACCTGCTTCTGCAATTTTACATGATGAAAGTACCCTAAAATATAGACAAGCTGAAGAATGGAAAACACTTGCAGATGTAGTGGACCGAGTATTTTTTATAATATATGCTTGTATGCTAGTGAGTACAATTATAGTTATGTTAATAACACAACCAAAGAGTTGGGAAAAATTGTCACCTGGCAAGGAAGTTAATCATTCAAATTTTACACACATCGAATATGTCATAAAAAACCAAGGAGATCCTGTTTTGAGAGAGGATGTTGACTTAGCATCATTAAGAACTTGAACAAAGTAAAATGCAATGGGAATCCTTGTTAAATTTTGTAGTGTTTTTCATCAAGTGATATTTTCAAAAATTCTCTGCAAGCTTGTTTCTTCAAGAGTCTTTCAGACTTGAAATAATTGTGAAATTCTCAGATTATTTATTCAAAGAAGAATTAATATACATACAATAATAATACAATAAACAATAAGAAACAAACATAGTTGAACTGCAGTAAAAAACTTCCATGTCAACATTTTCATTCTACTTCTAGTGTCAAAAATTAAAGCAAAGGCAAACAAAGAAAGAAACAAGTTTGTAGAAAGAACATAGGGATTCCTTTTTTTAATAATCTATTTTACATAACTATTACATAGGCTGTAATTTACATATTTTAATTTTCATGCTAAGTTATGGTTCATGAATAGATAGGGTCTGCATCATACCTCCATTCTAACTCTCCTACTTCTTTACCTATACATTTTCACCAACAAAAGTATATATTTTTCAGTTTTCAGCCTCATAAGTTATCGTTTGATAATTCTCTCGAACTTCACATGATAAAAGTCAAAAAGTCAAATCAACTCTTACAGAATTAAAGATATAATAATAAGCAAAAAATATCAACTTTTAGAGTTTAATTTTATAGTTTTATCTGTAAAAAAAAGTTATGGCTCTTTAAAAGTTATTAAAAGGGGTAAAATTAGTAGTTTTTCACTGTAAACAAAAATTCCTTTTAAGAAAAAATATACAGTACAGACAATCTAAAATGCTAAATTAGAGGAATGAATCAATACATAAAGATTTGGTTATTTGAAATCTTGAAAACTGTGGGAGCTGATTTGATGTTTTGGGGGAAAAAACCCTTTTCATCGGGGGTGGGGGGTCACTTCTTAAATGGTGTCACATGAAGTTTGTATGGTGTCAACTTGTAGGCCTATACGCTCTGAAGCTAGAATTGTGTACTTTTATAGGTCCAGATTGTGTGATGAAAATAAAAGAAGAGTAAGAACTGAATATGTATTATCTCATATCAACTTCCTTTGTATCCCTAAAAAAGCTTCTTTAAAAAGATTTTGTTAGTGTCCATCAAGAAATGGAAACAAAAATCAGTTTTGTTTAGGCCAAAGTGAAGTAAAAATAAAAAGTAAGCTTTTTTCAATATTGGCTTATTGGTACAGGGAATTACTATTCACATTTACTTCAATTCATCAACCAAAAGTTACACCATATGTCGAAAAATTAAGTATCTTTTGTTTGATGAAGCTGAGGTAAATGTGATTAGTAATTCCCTGTATCTCCGTGAATTTCAAATGAGAGGGACACAGGGAATACATTTTTGAGGATTAATTAATCACTTTTTGTCTTCTGAAAAATGTAAACTTGGAAGATTTTGACTGAAGTGTTGACATGTTGAAATCATATAGTTTCATATCTATGGGTGTGCAATGTCTATACAGATTATGTGGAAAAATTAAATGTTTCATATAAGAATAAATGCCAAAATATAAGATGATGTTGACTTGTTCTTGCATAAAATTGTGAAAACTAAAGGGGTACAGATTGAAAAAATGTTTGGTATCATGCCTTTTCATTTCATTGAGGTCTCTGATAAACAATTTGCACAGTGACATTGCTGTAGAGAAAGAAACATATTGTAACTAATAAGCCACAGACTGTGTAAATAGCAGAAAAGTCTCACAGCATTAAAAAAATCTACTGCAGACATAGCTTTAATCTACAGGCTCAATTAAGATTACCTTTGTTGTGGCTACTTGCACCTTGGCATGTATTATATATAAAACAATTATATGGCCACGGTTTTGGACCACTAAAAGTATCTAAAATACAATATTTTTGGAAATAAACTTTATCAGATATAGGTCAAGCCCGGTCCTTAGCTACTCTATATTTTTAATTCAGCTTTGGTTTGAAAAAAAAATGATTATAAAACTTTAAAAACCTTGGCCATATAATTGTTTTACAGATAATAGGCTTATGAGATGTCCTGTGCAGAACACATATTTAACAAAAATATGTAGGGTGAATAACTTCCACCAGAGGGCATAATAGCTTATTCATAAAACAGCATATAAATATCAACCTCTTTGATAATAGCCCCAATAGAGAAACATGCTTAAAGAGTACATCTGTGACCGACACCCCAACACAATTGAGGAGCTGCCAAGGGCACCATCTTCAGAGGTGAAGTGTGCCAAAGAGAAAAACAATATGTCTAAAGTTAATATGATGGAAGAAATAAATAAGAAAGACTCAATAAATCATGTGGCCTGATTTACATGTGAAATAACCAACAGATTTGCGTTGTCTTCTTCTAAATGCGTTATTATATTACACATTTCCACTTGGCAATGGCTTTTTATTGTGTGTCTAGAAGATTTAACAATGCCCATTCAATGTAAAAAATCAGTGATATTCTAACATTGCCCAATTACACATCTAAGGCCACTTCATATTCAAATTATTCATAGCAAATATTTCAAAGAGGCAGGTTTTGAAAAATAGAAAAGTTTTTCTTTTTGGCAATATTGTTTGACAAATTGGAGTACGTGTCCTTTAGGTAGAACAAAAACTGCTTTCATCTTGTAGATGAAATGAAATATCATAATGTCAAATCATATCATTTACCCCCCCCCCCCCCTTCTCCTCCAAATATAGACATTGTCAATAATTTCGTTTTCTCATCGAAGTCTTTCACCTATATTTTAATGCCAACATTTCAGATACATTCATACATATTTGATACAGGTGACCATGTGAAATATTCTGTCTGGAAATTCCATGATGTAATTTGTGTAACTAAATCATTTAATGAAGTAATTAATTGATAGAAAAAAATCAGGTGTTCCACCATGTACTGAGGTCATAGAATGATCACCTTGTATATGTTGCATGCATATAGCATTGAAAATAATGTAGGCAGACCCCGGGACCACCGGGGGGGGGGTGGGGCATGCCCACCTCCGTTACAGCTAGAATGATATTTTAATCCACATTTACTAGTAGTTTGATATGGTAATAACTGCTCTACCATGAATTTTAAGATGTGCAACCTGAGGCAAAAAAATGTTACATTAGTATAAGATTGTACCCCCTCCATATAACAAATTTCTGGATCCCCTATATGACAAATTAATGTGACCAATTGCTAAAAATAGAAATTGTTACACAAGAAAGGTATGAGGAAGCAAGTTACCAAAACAATAAGTTGCCATAATACTTGAAATGTATACAACTTACAAGTGTAGTGTTTCAGCTATTTTCATTCATGGTTGACAGACTTGCCTGACTGAGAGGGTTTATTGCCTATACAGAGTGCCCATGGAATGGTGGTTAAGCTTAGAGGTTTGATCCCAAAGGAAGAATTTTCGTCCAGTTAACCATGTATACCTGTATACCTGGCTTAATCAAATTCTATGGGGAATTATTGCATCTCTATAGATAATTGCTTCTAAAAGATAAAAGGACACTTGTCATTTTGGACAAAGAGTATAGCTGAGTTAGCAGCGGTGACATTTGTCAATCTATTTTCATAGACACTCTTACTCTCAAGCCAGCTTTTTGAGAATCTAGGTACTTTTGGTCCTGTGACCACATGCAGTTAAGAAAACAAACTTGGCCCTATAGCTATGTAGATGTATGACTGTGAATATATAAAAGGATTCCAAATTACATATCCAAGATTTTTCAATGTAACAAGTACCTAAAATGATGAATGGGGAAAAATTATCTTTCCAATTTGTTCTTTTATAGCTAAACTTTTCTGTTCAATATTGTTTAGAGCTGCTCAAAGAAAAAAGATGAAATGGTTATCCCACTTTTGTAAGTTTAATCAAGGCTGTTGTGTTATGTCAAGATACTTTCATCAACCTTTCAATATTCAAATTTTATTTGTTTTCCAATTTTTTACTCAGGGATAAGGTGGCGATAAAGAGTAAGGGGTGTGTGTGACCTTTTTGGAGTCAAAATTACATTGAAAAACACTAAACCCCCCCCCTTTATATGTCTTGTTTTTTACAAGGAAAATATTAAGAAAGGTATATATGATTATGTCTTATGACCATGAACTTCAAAAAGTTGGGCCACCTATAGATTTTTTTATCAACACCCATTGATGGTATGTAGATAAGTAAATATCTTTATTTCAGATAATGCCTGAGTTCACAGAAGAAAGTCTAATTATACATGTATTTGCATGTAACACTCAATTCCATGGCAGTTTTAAAAGTGTTAAAAAACACTCATCTGAGTAAATAATCCGTAAATAAATATGACCTGGAACATGGTTTGGTCTTGCCCACATGTTTGCCTCTGTAGAAGCTACACTTAATACACTAATAAATAAATCTGACATCATTTTTGAGGTTTTCTTTCTTTTCCCTTTTTTTATGATAAGCATGCATGTAAACACTTAAACCGTAGTGGGGTATATTGACTCTCTCTGTCTTAGTATCAAACACACTTGAGGAGTGAGGACATTTGTGTTTTGTTTTACAACATATCACACTAACAGATAATATACATGCATATAAGAGTAGGTTTGCTAAAAACACACAACAAAGGAACAAACGACAAAAAAATGATTTAAAAAAAAAAGAATACACCCTAAAATGATCAGATACAAAGTAGTCATTATTACAGACATAAGTCTTAGTACTAGACCTAGATCAAAGAACAATGTTGGTATGGATGTAATTCCTGCATCCCCAAATAGCCTTTGAGCATGAAGACTGTATTCATTCTGCACATTTTGATTATATGCCTGCATGGTTATCAAATCAGAGGGGTGAAGAATTTTTTAGGACTTGGGGAATCACCCTTTTGAATTGTTTGGGACTTGGGAGTAAAGTCGAGCCATGAAGGCCCATCAGGCCGGTGCTTATCCCCGGTTTCTGTAGCACAAGCGACTGAGAGCTTTCACTCCCCCCCTGAACAGGATGCTAGTCCATCGCAGGTTACTTTCCCAGAATTTTCTGGTACCCATTTAATGTTTCCTGTGTGAAGAAGGAAAATTGGGACTAAGAATCTTTCCCAAGGACACAGACATGGGGCAAGGCGGGGGATCGAACCCTCAACCTTCTGATCTCAGATATATTTTCTTGGAGTTGGGATTTACTTGATCTCTTGGATTGGGATTTGTCATTTTAAGTATTTGGGATGTGGGATTAATCATTTGAGTTTCTTGGGATAAGGGATTTTGTCATATTCTGGAACTGGGATTTAATTTGAATTTAATTAAGCCTTCCCCCTCGAAACTCACGCCAACGGTTTGTAAAATGTGGATAATGATATTCGGATATAAAAAAACATTGCAGGTTTAGATTTAGTTTTTTGAAGATTTGAGATATTGGCTAATTTGCAGGGAAACCAAATTTAGATTTTTGGGATCAGGGATTTTGGTTTTTATTAGGGGCTGTTATCGCGCCCCCTCCCCAATATCTAGAATACATGATGCACGATATTTTTCCCGCCATTGAAAAAAACTAAACAAGTTTGATAAAGAAATTTCCACACAAGTCACAATGGATAACTTTGTTACATATAAAAAGAAAAGGGGAAATGACAATTAGCAAGTCAATCAAATGATAGGGTTCCATCTTGAGTACTGACATTGACAATGAGAGACATCTTTGTCTTTGAAACTTATTTACTACAGCTTTTCATTTTACAACACTCATCGTTACAAAATATGAAAACAATGTCTTTGATATGATAATTATATTGGTGGGGTTACTCAAAGTTCAAGGTAACTTAGGTTTGTTTTCTTTATCAAGACTAGAGACTACAGTCGTGAGTTGCTAAATGTAATGGCATCATTCACAACTTGATTATGATTGGTTGATTGCGGATGGGGAAGCCCCTTCGATTCCACTGGAATGTGGTCAATCGTTTTTTTTCGGGAATCTAGACACTATATACCTTACATTATTATACTAACTTAGACATTGAATCGTATTGATAATATTACAATAACACTGAAATTTGAAGCAATACGATCATGATAAATTGTAGATCCTTGGTACACATATTGTAATTGGAGTTTCTGTGTTTTTGGTATAGTAATAGTATATAATGTGTTTGCAAGCTAAGTCATCTTCATAATAATATGATTATAAGGTATCCGGACAAAATCCCACAGGACATAATCCCACAGTTTTACTATACTGGTGCAAAATCCCAGAGGACAAAATCCCACAGGACAAAACCCCACAGTCAATTTTCAAAACCAAATTTCTGATCATAAACGGAAAAATAAATACGAGTTGAAAATACATGCTTACAAATTACAAGAAATAAACTACTATTTTTTTAAAAAATGAAAATATTTTTTAATATTTTTTTTCTTCAACATTTTCATAAAGTGTACGTTGGCCTCCCCCCCCCCCCCCCCCAGCGTACGTTTTGTACGCTCGGGTTAATGATGATAATTTTGGATGGCCCCTAAGTCCCTAAAATGAAAAATAACAAACATGAATAATTATGTTAATAAATTGTTATAATATTATCAAAAAGTAAAAGGATTTAACGAAGGACTTCATACTATTGATATACAGTCCATACATATATATATTGAAGAGCATACCTTCAATAAGACTCTTTAATCTCCTAAACAACAATGATAATTTACACAAAGTATGGACTTTTTGAGTTGCTACCTCTCCTCCAAGTCTACTGCACATCAACTCCCATCATGCCACATTAAAATCACTTGTCAAAGTCTAATAAAAGTCAAGGATCTCATAAAGTTGCTTGTTCTAGGTAGTTAAATCTTCTAGTTTATTTCATTTTTATGTTCTGATCAACAAGAAAAACATGACTATGCTTTGCCAATGATATGCTCAAGAATGTTTACATTGAGACCTCATGGGATCAGTAACTTTATGAGTCTGTAATCATCTCAAGAAAAGTTTGGGGGGTTTAAGTTTAAACTAACCTAAAAAAAAATTCTCTTGATTTATGAAACCATATATAATTATACCTAATTCTTACCGTTACCTTAAACATGTGTTCGATATGTAAAAAGCACACTAGTCTTTTCGAAACAGTTTCATTTGAGGATTAAAGGATTAAAATCATTGAATTGCAACTTTTGTGTACAGGTATCACAATTTTTACACATTTTGGAGTATTTAATCCTATTTTAGCTTTAAACGGGAGTATTTAATCCTAATCCTCAAATGAAACTGTTTCGAAAAGACTAGTGTGCTATCTACATAAGACTGTTGAATTAAGTACTGATATTCTCCAAAGTGGCAGATTCTTTCATGTATATATATTAGAATGCAAATACACGATAAACAATGATAGGAATTTCACTAGATTCATATAAAAATTATGATCATCATTGTTTTTTATTATATCTTGTGACTATATATTAATTCTTTTAAAAAGAATGACTAACTAAATCAATCAAATGTCAAATATGTTGAAGAATTTAAGACTTTGTCTAATTACTAACCTAGTTAGTTTTTTTGACTGATCTAGTTAGTCATACTTTGCGTGCATACTACTCACTATTTGTTATGCATTACTTACAGTTTTAGCACCATTATATATAATGATTTTAATTATTTAATGTCGATTTGAGCTAGCCACTTGATATCATTAACAAAATTAACAATTTTACTTACATTTAAGCAAAACTGAGCAGCAAATTCCTGAAATTTGTCAGTCTCTTTATTTTTCAAATCATCATTAAATGGCAGCTCAGAAAATTTCAGAAAAGAGGCATAGTCAACTGAAAAATGAAAATAGAAAATGTATTAAAAATGTAAAAATGATAGATATTTTCTGATATTTTCTAATATACTCATATTTTCGATAAGTGCATAAACATTAGGAATATGGTTTGGTTCAATCTTTAGGCTGAAAAAATGCATACATTGTATTTTTTAATGATGAAAAATGTAAGGTCACAAAGTGATTGGGACCAATTAGCACACAATCATGTGCTATGAATCAGAAGGGCTTTGGTAAATAGATAAAACAAAACAAAAATGGTTTTGTAATCAGTCAACTCTTGTATATTTCTATACTTTGGGTATACATGATATTGAAAATGTACCTTTAATAATGACATATTGAAACCAAGTATATATGTGACAAAACTATAATGTTGTTTTGATAATACATAATTATATATTATAGCAATGCAATGGGTAAATTTAGTCATAATATTAAAGGTTTAGAACCCATCGTTTTAATAGTTATGATTTTATGGAAGCACTACCAATGAATGACTTTTTAAGAAGAAACTATCGCACACAAATTGAACACATTTACAATGATCGTACCATTTTTTTGTATCTATATCATATTTTCAAAACCTTGCCAACTGATTTGCATGGCAACTAAATATAGACCTATACAAACAATGTGAAGACAAATTTTGTACAATAACCTATTGATTGCATGATTTAGATTTACATTAAGATATATCTTTGCAGGGGTGGCGGAACAGGAGAGGGGGGGGCCCATGGATCCCCCAATAATTTCATGAATAAACATGTATACATGTGTTTAAGAAGTTTTGTGTAAAGTGAACATATAAAACATTTATTTTCAATTGCCTATGAGGCACCAAATACCCATCATGTTTTATGGCAAGGTTATTTTTAAGACAACCCCACTACCCACCCCCCACCCTCACCCCCACGGTTTGTAAAATTTAGGATAAGATATTTGCCCCCCCCCCCAATGTTTTTTCTGTTTTGCCGCCCCTGCTTTGCTAACAGCTCATTGTTGAAAATGAAGTATACTGCAGACACTTCACTGCTCTTTCTGAATGTTGATTTTGTTTGACATATCATAGCTCCTTTGAAAGATGCTGTAAAGAAAGTTACAGCTTTATTGTTATGATGACCTCATATTGCCTTGTGTGACCTTTTGTACCAGGATTTTACTTACACATATCTACTATTCATAGGCCAAAAATCTTAACGTCACTAATAGAAATGGACAGAGAAGTTGAAACAAGAATATCCCTTTTTCAATTTTTTCAACCTGTGAAATAATGTTAATGTGGGATATTGCCCAAATGTGAAGTGTAATGATAATTTTAAACTGTGTTGTATACCTCCATCAATGACTTTTTAGTAGACCAGACAGTAATTCTCAACAAAGGTCAAAGATGTATTTAGAAGTGAAAATACTGAATTCAATAATATACTTATATAGTTCCTAAATATGTAATGTAAAATGAAGAGCTCTACTATCTTAAATGAATTAATCTTGCATTGTCTGGTCATTCTATCTGTAAAGCCTCATATTTATAGTTTTATGTAAGCTCATCTGTGCATTACAGTAAATAATGAATAATTTAACTAAACTTTTTTGATGCATTGTGTATGAAAGATTTAGATATATAATTATAGTCCTCATACCTCACTAAAAAGGCTAGGAGTACGTAAACATAAACCATTTTTTATAAAGTTAACATAAGAACCACATCAGAAGAAAAGAGATGTTATGTTGTTGTACCATTGCCCCACCCTTTGTTGACCTAAAAATTAATAGACAGAGTACGTCATGACTTAGATAAAGATCTAGAAAACATTGTAAACAAACATGTTATGAATCTTAGGCAGGATTCTAGCCATACTCTCCATGACTATTTTTCTTTTTTAAGGTTAGGTAGACGCTTTTGTTCAATAGGATCCTATGCAAGTTGCGTCAATTACCATTTCATCCCACCATATTTCATTTTTTAATCAATTCATATCAGGAAAGCAGTTATAAACAGCTTTAATTTTGTCTTCACACTGTGTTGTTTGAATGTGATGCTTGTTATTGTGATTTTTTGTTTGTTGTTATGTGTCTGTATAACAATTTTTTTCAGGGGGGATTAAAAAAGTTGATCTTTTCTTATCTTATCTAAAATACAATTATAGACACTTTTGGAATCAATAAAATCCCCCCTCTTTAAAATGCTGTGGAGCTTGTGTTTAAAAAAAAAAGATTAAATTAAATTTGCTTTAGAACACAATTTAAGAACCTAAATGGTGATAATGATATATGCTGTGGGTAGACATTATTTTAAACCAATGGATTTTATTGAAATTTGTTAAAAAAAGGTCTTAATCGATTTCAAAAGTGTGTGTAACTACAGACAATTAACATGATTATATCCTTTGCTCAGAGTATGCAACCCTGCACATATATTACATTTGTTACAAAGCAAACTCGATGATAACTATGGTAGAGTCTAAAATATTTGCCCTTCAAATTTGAATGATTCGCAGACATATACACACATACGACGTGAGATGACAGCCTTGACAATCTTTAAATGTCTACAAATGTCTTTACAGTCTGAATCACCTCAATAAGGGTAATACTTTGGTATAGAAATGTGTACTAAAGGTTAGGTTCACTGCATAACACGGTCACGCATGTCATCAAAATAAATCTATGAATACATATAGAGAGGATTGTCCAAAATTATAAGTTCATTCATGGTATAAGTGTAAATTGTGATTTAGTTGGGATAACAAGGCAAAAATGCAACTATAGGGTTAGGGTTAGGGTTAGCTAGGGCTAGGGTTAGGGTTAGGGTTAGGGTTAAGGTTAGGGTTAGGGTAAGTTAGGTTAACCTAACCCTTCAATATGATTAAGTCAAAAATAATTGATTTGCAATTATACAATGAATGTGTATAATACTTGGCACCCAAATTATATTTTATACTATATTTTTGCTAAAACATTGCTGTACTGAATTCCCCTGTTATAAACCCATTTGTATTTCGGTTTGTTGATGTAGTGTCAATAAAGATATGTTTTAAATGTATACACCTATAATAATTCTTACTTACTTATAGAACAGGCTTCCTCAGATTCACCAGTGCGAGATTCA
>JAVSBT010014901.1:0-19089 GCA_033118115.1 Pharyngocirrus eroticus
ATATTTTTTGTTGTTATATGCTGCCAATTAAATTTCTCTAGATAATATTAATACAATAAATCTAACAACATTAATAAGATTGGATCATACAGTAAAACAATCAACAAATAAAAGGAGAATGCTTTGGTCATAGATTTAACAGATTTTTAAACTCATGCAATGTTGTTGTTTTTTGGTTTGAAACTGGCCAATTGCAGTTCTCGCCAATGCCGTATCAGATTTAGAAGTAGTCCATAAACTCGGTTGACATACAGACAAGTGACAAAATGACAAGTGAACATTCAGACAAATTGCGCAATACAACAGATTATAAAAAAACTAAATAGCTGTCTAAAATCCTGCATTGTGACAATCTTTGTCACTGTCAATTCTTATCACTTTTAGATTTGTGAAACGATAGGAAAATGTTCAACCATTTTCACAAATGTTGGCTTACAGAGATTCCTCTAGTGTTTTTTTCACAAGCTACCTCTGACCAATCTGTCTTCCTTTTCAGATATTTCTCTCTATACAGTTTTCGAGTTTGCATTGTCTTATACTGTTTTAGCATTTTCTGGTATATTGGAGAGAAATAATTGCATTATTATTCTATATCATTCACAAGAACGGCAAACATTGTAGTCCAATCCAATCCATTCCTCTTCACATCCTTTCTATATTTTAAATTTGGTATAGCCTTTATAGCATGCCTTATCAAGAAAAACGTATGTATGTTCTTAGAAACATCATAAGCAGACGTTTTTTTGGACCACCATCACTGCTTGTTTACTCAGATTGGCTGACTGAGTCAGATGCATCAGCTCTGCAGATTGGGCAAGTACGATTTGTCTGGAAAAAGAAAGAGATCCACATTCAATTAATTTTGTCTATAGCTTGAGAAAAATCAACATGTACAGATTTAAACCAAAAAATATAAACTGTTTTCCATCTTAGTTTCTTCTCCAAAACCAACTTAAAGTTGCAAATTTTCTCACCATTATTATTTCTGTTTTAATTCTAGGGTATTGCACGCAATGCCGATGTCTAAACAAAGCCTTCTATTCACAACAGAAAAAGAAAAGAAATTCAAATTTACCTTCAACCATTTATCCACACATTTAGCATGGAATTCATGACTGCATGGTAGCACTCTCAGTAACTGACGACTTTCGAATTCACACATACACACCACACAGTTAGTCTGTTCCATGCTGGAGCGGTTGATATCAGAGTTAAATCTGTATGATGGTAATTGGTCAATTTCTGCTTTCAGAAGACCCTTAGGTTTAGCTTCTCCAAGACGTTCAGCAAGATTAAGCAAAGCCTGAACAAAAGAAAATTAAAAAATGAACCATTAAAGAGTTTTGCTTAATATGACATAAAAAGTCCAATGTGTAAAATAAACTTCAAAATTAGTCTTTAGCAATTCTCATTACAAGTCAAGTGATATATATTTCAAGATTTCACTAGAAGCCCAATTCTTACCTCATAGTTTTCCACTTCTGTGGCTTCGTCATTGATGTCCATCCCATATGGATGTACAGGGGGATTACCCAGCATAGCAAGAAAATGGAGCAGAAAGCCTGGATACGGTGGTGGCGGTGGAGGAATGGACCTCCATCTGCTTCTATTTGTGGTAGTTCTTCTATACCTTGAGAATGGGCTCTGTAATATAAATGCACGAAATTGATTATTTCAAATTCTGTGAATTATTTGAACTAAATACATATTTTATCTGTAAAATAATTTGTTCCATAACCGGGATTTTTTTGTGAACTGTATCATTCATTGTTTGATCATTTTCATCAATTGTCACAAATAAGGTTAAGAAATACTTACGTAGATATCATGAGGTGTGGGGTGAACTGATGGCTCCTGGAGCAAGACAGGAGGGGATGGGTTCATAGATGGCCCATGGGGTAGTGTGGGTGGAACTGGATGCAAAGGTGGACGATGTTCTGCTATGATTTGAACTTCCTCTTCATGCTATCAACAAGGAAAGAAAAATCATCAAAACATAAGATTGAGTCTTGAGATTATAAGAGATTTTTTCAAGAGACAATTGACCAAGAAAAAAAATAGACCATCTAGACTTCTATTTATAAACAGTCTTACAACATAAGATGGTATTGAAACTATTGATTTTTTTTGTTTTACAGAATTATAAGCCGATTTTATTGCAACATAGATGCCATCATATTAATCTCTTGAAATAACTGGAAATATGAAACTATAAAGTGCTATATTTCTTTTCTGATCATGACAGGTATAAATCAATACAATCCAAATTCTTAAATGACAGACACAAATGTCAATCTAGAAACTTATTTAGATTTATTTCCAGGCACTTTTTTATTACCTGGTGATTGAAATATTACAATATCAAAAACAAAATAATTCGCTACTGCTTACCTGCACCTGAGTGGCTCCGGGAACAAATTGCGTAGCTTGCGTAAGTGGGTGGTGCTGTGCATGATGGGAAGGATGATGGGCTTGGTGTGGGTGTGGGTGGGTATGGTGATGGGGATGCGGATGGGCATGAGGGTGGGGATGGGGGTGGTGTTGGGTTGTATGAGAATGCAACATTGTTGGGGGTAGTCCATGGGGAGTCACTGGAAACTGTTGTAGTCCACAAGCAGGGATATGCTATAAAACAAAAGAAATAAAAAGTACAATTCAGTTAAATTACATTTGGAGAAGATATATTTATCTTATCAAATAACTGTCAATATATAAATTGAAATATAAAATAATTGTCAGACTTCCAACAAATGGTTTTGTCATATAATAACCTTACTTACAGAATATTGCAACACATCAAGTTTGGAAAACATGTCTTTTATTATTATCATTAACATGCTTATTGTAACTGACACAGCCTATATAATTATGATAAAAAGTGTAGATCACTACCAGTTGTAAAAAATTATTTACCTGTATACTACAAGAAGGAATACCCATATTACACCCAGGCAAAGACCAAGTGGACTGAGTTGTACACATATTCACATGGGCCCCTGTACACATGGGCATGTAGTGTGGGGTAGTACATACTGGAACCCCATAGGGCAAGCTTGCTGGATTGGAGACAGGTACCTGGATAGGAAATAGAAAAAACCCACTAACATTATGAAATAGGTAAATATATAGAATATTATTATAATAAATTTAAAACTTATTCAATACAACAAAGTAAACTTAGAATATATTCTCAATAAGATACTTTGATTAAAGGATGTTGATGTATTGATAGTATGAAACAGTTAACCTACCCTAACTTGTTCCATGTCAATGATGACTGGTTGTTGCTGGGATTGGTGAGGTAATACTGCTGGGTGGTGACGGGGTGGTAAATGTGGTGGCTGGAATGCCCTTCTCTCTGGGGACTCATGTCTTCCAACATGGCGCTCTCTTGTGCGTCTTCTTGAAGTTGGAGGACTAAAAAGACAAAATAATAGGAAATTTGAGAAACAATTATAAAATTTGATCTATTTCTCTTATCACATTAGTGTCTGAATTAAGTGTTGTATTTTTATACCTTTACAGTATGATAAATTGAAGCTTTCAACAACACAAAATAATTGAATCAAAGTAGTTTTGTTGTTTCATTTTTTTTAATACACAAAACAAAAGAAAATAAGAGGCTAACATATGCCAAAACCTCCAATGCTGTGTTTGCAGGGACTATAGCTGCACATAATCATCACTTGAAAGCAAACATTTCTACTAAGGATTCAAAGAAATGAAAATATTTCACAAATATGTTTCTATCATCCATAATTTGAACACTACAGTGAATAACATATTTCTAAAATGCAGCATGCTTCAATCCCTTTTACTAGCATTTCACATTTCACCAGCACAATAAATCGAAACAAATCGTTACAATGTTATTTACACTCTACTGGGCCATTCCTAAAAACAATCAAGAAATCTGCAATCCAAACAGTATCTATGCCAGGCCTATAGGAGAACATGAGAATAGAAATTATTGTCATAACTTGTTACAGTAGGAAGTAAATAAAACCTTGCATTATTAATGTGTTATCATAATAGGGTGATGTAATCAAACTAATTTCACCAAACATGCTTGAACCAGGTCAAGTTAACAAGCTGGGCAGTAAAATCCTAATCTGATTCCTTGAAAAACAAAAAGTGGCGAACATCCCGTTCAATGTAAACACAGGTGTCTGCAGTCCAGTCCCCTACTCCCACCCCCACCATTCCTAGCTCATATGCATACCGCTAAGAAGGAATGTTTATTCAAGCCTTTGATGGATGAGTTCAGAGCTGTAGCCATTTTCTTTCTGGGTATGCTAGGAAAGTGTTCCTGGCTTAGGTTAAATGTCAAGGCAAAGTGATAGATACATTAAACTGTAAGCAACTGGAAGATGTTTTAAACACTTTGGAATAAACGCAAAACACAATCAAACAAAACAGAGCTAACCCCAATCCTCTTTCATGGGTGATATTTCAAACACTTTGAAAGCAAAACATTTCTCCTTCAACCAGTTTCATCCCTGGTATGTGTGTTCAACCATCTTCTCAAAAGCAGCAGATTCTTTTCTGATTTCCTAAATAATTCTTTTCCTAGAACTCTTAATTATTTCATCTAAGGTTTTTTTCCCCGTCAAAATAATGGACAATGCAGGAAATTCTGAGCTTCAAGATCTCATGCCATTTACAGCTCATATTACACTTTGTAAAGAGAAGAACAGAAAGGAGACTATTATTTTGTAGAATTTCTTCCTTTTTGTTTGACTCACAAAAGACAGGAGATTAATTCCAAAGGAAATTCTTTCTATTGCTGCAGGTTCTTTTGAGTGAATGGTTACATTTCATTAACAATACACTCATTCCATTCAGCAGTTACAGCATTATGCTTACAGGTAAACCTCATCTTTTTTTGTGGAGCAAGTTGACATTGGTCAATCATAGGCTGTGAAATTCTGGCTTCAACTTGAAGCTGTATGAAATCCAATAAGCTGTAAACTTAAAAAGTTCAGATGGATCATGCATCTTTGAATTCGTATTAAAACAAAATAAATCATCAAAGTGACCCCATGCTTAAAATTTCGTTGGGTTGGCCCTATCTCATCACATTTTTTACATTTGACCGAGTTATTACAATCAAAAGTGAAATCTTTCCGAGCTGCTAGCCTAGCTTTTGGTATCATTTCTCAGTTGGTGCCATTAATATAGGAATCCCGTCAAAATGCTATCATCATACCTGTTTACCAGGGCAAAGAGTTTAGATTTGGAAAAGAAATTTATCGGTGTCTACATCTGCAACAGGTTTCTGTGTCTGTTAAGATGATTCGTCAAAACATGAAAGTGGCTTGTACTAATAAACTGCCTTTGACTTCAACCTAAAAACCCATCCATTCATTTCAAACATCCAGCATTTTACTGCTCCTCAACATACGGCAAATCAACAGGCTTGAGGCAGGGAATTTATCATAGAAAAATAAAAACAAAAAAAAAAGAGGGGAACTACTGCTTGCAACTATGACAAGAATCTAAGAATCCTAAGGAGATAGGAACATTGGGTATAGAGAAAAAAACCATACTCATAACCTACAAAATGGTGTTATGATATCAAATACATGTAAAACAAGCAACAGTTACCACGTCAACACATGCAAACTAGAAGTCTAAATTGAGTCCTGATATAATTCTTTGGCCTGCTTATAAGCTATTCATGAGTGGACTTGTTTTCCCTGACATTTTGCGACCTATTCAAATTGTTGGACCGCTCATAATGACCATCCATCAATTATGGTATCTCACAGTAGTTCTATTTCGAGGCAGACTCCCAAGCTGTCAATCTTTGTTCATTTGTCAAGTAGTCACACAATAATTAATAAGCCAGTATCAATGTCATAATACAAAGCTGAACAATGCTACCATTCTACGGTATATTCATCATTATAAATGACCTCTGATTACAAGCAGGTAGAATCCAATTCCCCGAGATAAAGGATTCACAATAGCCAAGTCCAATGGGAAGCATAATTTGCAGGTGTAAATTACCATCGTCATAGAATCCAAGCAATGGTTTGTTAATATGCCTGCGTCTGCAGCTCAGGGTGGTTACCAGAAAATCAATTGTAGTCCAACCCACCACCCTCAGGAATACATGTATTGATTAGGCTTCTACAAAAAAAGAGGGAGTTGGCGTGTGTCAGAATACAATCACACTTCTTTTTTTATAGGACCTGCCTGGAAGTAGAGCATGATGGTATGATCTTATCTCTAACCTCCCTCTGCTGCACCCTCATCATACAAAAGCTATAACACTGACTTTATAACCCTTATGCCATGCTTGATTGGTGGAAAACAAATGAATGGCAATATTAGACATGTGCAGATGTTTTAAAGGAGGAAATGTTTGAAAGGTAATGAGCAAATGAGGGCTAATCAACTGACAGAACACAGCTTTTAATTTCTACCCTTATTTGTATTTTTTTTGAATAATTGTGGTTGAAATCATCATGACAAAAAAAAGGATGATCTCTCATAGATATCATCTTTTCACATAATCATCTACCAATCCATAAATCTACCATTAAAACAAAAATACAAAACAAATCCTGCATACAGGTTGATATACTTTCTATTTCCTCTTAGGAATTCTAGGAAGTAGAAGCAATGGCCAAAATCTCCCCAAATTCCAAATGACGAAAAAACAAAAAACAAGAAAAAACCTGTTGAAATCAAATGAAATTTGAGTATTCTGTGAGTGTTTTGAAAGCTTCTGCAGTGTGTCTTGCCTTCCTTAAATGAGACTAAGCATATGCTTCTGTCCTTTGGAGACTTCATAGTCTTATCAAATATTCATGAAGAGTATGCCTTGCAGTCCATTTATTAGGCAAAGGTTTTCAGCCAGTGACAGAAGTTCCCATAAACAGCACACATCCATGTTGATGACTTAACACATACACCATAAGGAAAAAAAAAGTGTGGAATGCATAAAAGCTCAGGATTAGCAACACTCTTGTCTCCTATGGACACAGAATGTATCCAATATGTTGCCAACAGGCAAGACAAGATCCTATCAAGTATACACAACACACCACAGAGGAGGTCATGAAAGAAACATCAAGTTAAATAGGGTTAAAATGGGTGTAGGATTTCCAATGAAAAATACATGAAGGCAAGATGGGAGAGCAATTATAAACCTGACATGATAGCTTTTAGAGCCATAATGTTTTAGTTTTATACGTAACCTTCAACAATCAAATGGAACTTTTATGCAAGATGCATGGTCTCAGTCTTATCACAAGATCAATCACCTCATTCTAACTAGAAATTCAAATAGATCCATAAATCTTGTATTTTGACGTGTGTGTTTGGTGTTTTTTTCAGGGAAAAAAAATACAAAAAAAAGCTACCTGGAGATTAAAATGAGGCTCTAGAATACATCGCACATCTTCACTTGAGCAATAAAAACCAAATTTAGTATCCAAGCTTAGACAAATATTTGAAAAAATGATAGACTTTCACTACCTTGTTCCAGGATATACCTATTGCCATGAAAAATCAAATCTAATTCAATATGTTAACATATCTGTGATACATCAACAGAAAAGCATCTTTGTACATTTGGTCTTTCCTAACATTACATAAAAATGTGTAGCAGTTAGCTGAAGAGACAATATTTGTGTTAAGATTTGCACTAAGTCGTATGTAATTCTCCAATCAACAGGTTACAATATCTCTCCTAAATGTTTGGCCTTTCACAGAAATCTCCACTCTACTAAAAACAATGCATGAACATCAAATTCTTATGAAAACACACCAACATTTTGAGTTGAACGACTGCAGCATGTGTTCTTCAAATTCTTGACAATTTTTCATAATTTCATGATATTCTGTGTTCTTTTGATTAGTGGTACAGCCGCCAAGAAATGCATTACCAGGAACCAGAGGCAGCCTTAGAGAATATTTTTCTTGTTATGCATGAAAGAAAAACCTCAAGAAATTCTTGACAAAGTGGAACATCTGCCTCTGACCCTTCTTCACCTGGTTTTACCTAAAACATCTATCAATTGAAAACAAAAAAATGGAAGAAGTATGTAGCTAATGAAAGAGTCTGAAAGAGAACCTCCTCAGAAAAATAAAAACCATGAAAAGCAAAGTTAAAATCAGGCAAAACTTGAAGTCTAACACACCAACCTGTTGCTAAGCTTGAATACTCGTGGGCAAAAGTGAACTACAGCTATATTAATCATACATTATTACATTCATCATAATTGAATTTTAAGAGGGGAAGGGGTGTTTGAACCTTTCAGGGTTTTATGTATTTTTTAAATTCTAATGACACAATTATAGAAAAATGTCATGATAAAATTTGGAGACTTTCAAAAGGATAAAAAATGTCTGATGAGGAATAATTTCCTTCCTAGCATTTTTCTAAATAGATAACACATGTTTTCAAATCAGTAATCAGCTAATTTCAGTCATAGTTTTTATAACGTAAAACAAATCCAAACATAACCCATCTTTTGACTAGAAGTGTATATCAGTAACCTAATATTTACATCACATGAAAAAAAAGATTCACCACCATTTCAGCTACAGCGCTGGGAAATTTGAGCATCCTCTTCCTCATTTAGGCCCAAATAGATGAAATATGAACTTGTCTGCATAGGGATACAAAATCCAGGCATCCAGTAAAAAGAGGAAGGGGCAAGAAAAAAATTTCATAAAAATATTAAAATATCATGATCCTGGACTACAGGCAATAATCATCAAGCCTGTTTGCTAAAATTCTGAGAATTCTATAGACAAAACAAAGGGAGTGATTATAAGTACTAGTTCCAAATTGATCACGGTTTATGAATATATTGTGATAATTTGTGAAAATGCTGTGCTTTGTTAGAAGTAATAACAGTGTATACCCATTGATTCTCTTGTATTGACACGCAGTTCTGGGATTGAGTTCAGAAATTAGAGATGCTGGCAACCAAGGGTGGGGCACATTTAGTTCTCTTGTTGTCATCCAACATTTGAAGAGGAAAAAAACTAAGACAACACTATGTGATGATGCCAGTCAACTATATTATGCTGGTGTTGGAATTTGAAATATTAAGATTTGTGTTTTAGCTTAAATGTCACTGCGAATAACACCTTTAAGCAAAATGACAGAAGTGACAGTTATCTCAGTGAAATACAGGTGTGTGGAAATAAGAGGACATTGTAAAGTCACATTGTCTGATAGTTATGACTGTCAAACAATTTTTTCTTGCTTATATAATTTTAAGCCACTTATGATAACCTGCGGTGCAGTCAAACAATTCTTTAGGTCTATATATTTCTCTTTGGACGTGTTCATTGTTAAGAATTCTTCATCAACATCATGGTACCATTGTAATATCTTCTTATAATAAATTATCGAAGTCTGGCTATTAATGCTATCAATATACACATACCAGACCATAAAATATCACTAATACTAAATACTAAAGTGCTGTTAAAGTTGAATCAAAAAGTCAAAACAATGCCACTCATAAGTCGAGTTAAGAAGTTCAAGTTGGAGGGGTGTCAAGCCTTACTCTTGGGGATAAGCTGATTATGAAATTCTCATTGGACACAATGGAGCAGAAATCATACAATTAATATGTTCATACAAGTCTTGATGCAAAAAAATAATCAAAATCTCACCAAGTAGCCATAAGAATGTCACTTTAAAAACACCAAATGTTGACTAGAAAGTCCAAACGTATTATTTCATGGAGAAATGTAAATTAAGTAGGTTAGAAGAGGACAGCAATGTAGAATTTGTTCCAACTGTTCTATATCTTGTAAGCCTTAATGAGTTTTTGTTACACTTAACGAGGTTCAAGTGAGAGCACAGATCTTAACAACAAAGATTTCAGGTGAAAGAACAAAAAATAAAAAAAATAAAAAATCATGCAATTTCTCCTATAACTATTAAAAAGTCTTCAGCTATAAATGACCGAATCACTTTCTATGCTACATTCTTAACATACAATGTAAATGATTACATGTCAGATCTGTGGTTGTCAAGGTAACATAATTACAAAATGCCTTGATGAAAGTTATTTCTTTTTTGTGTGTGTATAGAAAGATGAAACTCCAGCTATTAACACCTGAACACTTCATCCTTTTAACACTATTTACTACTCTTTTTTATAACCTTTTAAAAATGGCCACTTGTTGTCTAACATTGAAAAGAACAAAGACTAATTGCATGTTAAAGGGCTTGTGTGTTGTTTTTATTTTTCTAGTGTAGACCACTTGTGCAGTTTCTGCATAAAGTGTTTTGAAGCCTCATCAAAGAAAAAAAAGAGCGTTTTGAATGTAGCATTAAACCCTTGAGTGTGTTTCAATACAAGATCAGATACAATCGTAACAAACACTGAATAATTGCAGATAAGTGGAATGCAGGATTGAATTGAATTCATAAAGAAAAAAGAGAACAAAAAACATGCTGGTACAATTACATTTTACAGGGTTGGATTAGAATGTTGTCAGGCCTAACTAGAACTAGAAGTGTCTTCACATAATGCAGGCCTCAACGTTGTTTTTCTAACAAATGTTTCATGAAATACCAAGAAAATGTCAAAAATATTCAATGCCTACAAAGTTAACAGTTCAATCATCCACCCCTACCATATGGAATAGCACACACCTAACAGGTAGCATCAGAAAGTTTTCCTTCACATTGGCAAATAGAAATACAAGATCTTGTTACCGAAATGAACAGCAAGTGAAAGCAGAAAATACCATCCCATGTAATGCCTCTGTCGAGAAGGAAAGCAAGGCAAAACATGGCAAGACCCAAAAGCATCTGCAGAATACAAATAAGAAATTATAAATAAGTATGCCTTTTAGAAGTTGACAGAATAAATTCAGATTAGCAATACAAACCATTAATCAACGATTCAAAACCTATTAATGGACTAAAAAATTAATGATTGATTGATTCAGAAATTTCAACAAGTAGTTCAGCCTGTGTCACCAACCCAACCCCAACAAATTATAGATGAAAGATCTGAAATCCTTTAATTTTTAACATGTTCTTTTGTCTCTAATGATGAATTATAAAAGGTAAGTTGAAGCTGTTATGCATGTGGACATTCATGAAACCTACAACACTTGTACATTTCCAGGGAAACAATCCTTTTTGTAAAGTTGATTAAATGATAAATGACACTGTGATCATACAATATGGTTCCTTATCAAAAGCTGTTCTAACCATATGGTCTGAGTGGGAGCTATTATCTCTATTCAAAAGAATCCATTTGGTTCCACATCATCAATGCTTCAATGCTATTCATATGCTAGGATGATTAACTTTCCAAGCAAGCTACAAGTGAGAGGAACGATGTCCTTTTAAATGAGAATAACCTCAAAAAACATGGGGTTAAACTAAACGACAACAGCTTGGCTTTCATGGAGAATTGATTGCCAATACTACAGAAGAAAGACAACAGCAATCTAGGCTAAGTCATGCAGTCACTTTTATGTCAAAGTAATCAGTTGTTTGTTGTTATTGTTGATTTTTATGTCATACACAATAATTGCTTACCATCTGGGCTGTGGTACATTTGGTACGCGTCTCATGATGACATCCCTGACCACTGCAGAGAAAGACCTCAGCATTTGCCTGGCATTCAAATGGATGCCTAATTCAATAGACAGCTCTCTAAGCCAAGCTAGACGTTCAGGATTCAAAGAACGGTCCCCTTGGGTAGATACTTCATTCAAGACAGTTCTTATTTCTGACATAAGGGCTTCTCTCCCTTGTTGAAACCCATTCAAATATCCCAATAAGACATTCATAGTGACTTGTTCAACTGATTGGTTACTGATATGTCCAAGATATTTCAATCTATTCCTTGTAGACCGAGATCTAGGATGCAATAACACATTAAGGTAGATCCAGAGAAAGACTTCAAAATAAAAGTTACTAAGCAGTACAGAAAACAAATGAACCAAGTTATCTTGCCCTGATCCATATGGTGAACTATTTGGCACATTGCGGTTAGAGTCTGAAGTATTACCATTACTCCCCTGTCTGTTTTGGGTGGTTCTTGAGGCACCACCCCACACATTGTGTAAGATACTAGCTAAGGCGGACTGTAAAGACACATTTCTTGGGTTGGCACTTGTAGTTCTAGGATCCAGCATAGCATATCCTACCACTCCTGGTTGTCCCCAGGGTGTGGACTGACGCCTATTTGTGTGGTGCATGGTGGAATCCACAAGCTGGTGAATGTGTGCCTCCACTGCTGGGACCGAATGCACATTGAACCCTCTCCAGTGTCCTACAAGCTCTGGGGCAGGTTGCATATTAAGTGATTGCATTAAGGACCAACAAGTAGCCAGTCTATTGCCAGCATTATTCTGTAAATTCCTACCCCGATTATAATGTCTAGAATCTCCATTCCCATCCTGTGTTTGTTGCTGCAAGTGTCGCAAATGTTGGGCATGCCCATCTCCTGTCAGATACTCGGTTTGCATTCTGTCGATGTTTTCCACAACTACTCCAGATTGACTGTTTCTACCATTAGGAGCAGCGGACATTAGTTCAGAGTCTTCATTATGGAAATCACCCCTATGATCCTCAGAGTCTGAGGCCTGGCTTCCAATATTAGAATCACTATTATTGTCAATATCCTCACTTCCACTAGTTGAATTCAAATGATTCTGTGTTGTGTGAGCTGTCTCGCCACCTCCTCGCTGGGTTGATAACTGTAAAAAGTTTCTGAAATAAGCTATGCTAGAGTGTGTGTTGAATGTAGAGCTGTTTAAATGTCCAGCCTGTTGCTCCACTCTCTCATTGTATTCTATTTGCCTTCGAGTGAGCTCTGCTACAGTACAGTAAGCATGTAACCAATATTGGGATTCAGCCATCATTCATCCAACCCACACCTGCTCATAAGACCCTCCCATTCACACCTGATCCCAGCAGCTTACAGCCAATTAACAACCTTCTAGGAACACACACCTCCTAGAAAGCAAAGATCTTGCATTGTTGTAATCCTCAGTAAAACAATAAGAAAACCTGTGTGGGTATATCCTTTGAATTTCAAAAGCTATCACAAAACATCTTTGTATGTCATTGTGCTGAAGATTTTTATCACATGCAAGCATAGACACACACATACACACCACACATTTATAAACATACACCTGTATAGTGGTTAAAATGTACACCAAATGATAGTCACAGTTTGTTATATATGGTATCACAGAAATACTTTAGTTTTGCTGCCCTGAAGTTTAAAGACTGACTAAGGAATTTCTTTCTTCTAGGGACATTTTATATCGTCTTTTGTGAGTCATTAGTTCTGAGTGTGTGTTCGTTCATAAACTTAGTCACTCATCGCCAGGTCTTTTCCTGTCATAGCTCATGTTTTTTGTCATATGACGACACAAAGAAAAGAGCTTTTGCTACAATACAACATCATGTATACTGTCAATCGGGAAAGCATTGCTAGGAATCCCTCTCATTCTAAGGCCTACAGCCTTCAATCGTACATCTTCCTGCTTTGACTCAAGCCGACATTTGTTCAACAATGCTTCATTATCATATGAACACAACCATCACCAGAAGCAAGCCACAGAAAAAAAATCAATAACTGGCAATCAGATGAAGTAGATCAACCTCAAACAACTACAGACTGCTATTAATTATTTAGTACACACATGACTCTGTTATTCTAACGCTGACGATTCAAGTCTAAGTCCTCTCTAAAACCAATGCAACAGTTGAGTATCGGTTAAAATCATTCGTACCCAATAAGCACCAATTTTTATCGGATACATTTTTTATCCTCCTCCCCCCCTCAAGCACTTCCATTATCAGAATTCTACATCTCCTTAACATAATATCATACAACCACACAGGGGCAAGGAGCGTCAATTATTAGGGGACATGATAGAACATGTCACAGTCCCATCAATTTTTCCCCCCAATGTTTTATTTGTTTCTATAGTTCAGTTGACAATCGGGAGTACAAGTAGCTCTGTTTAATCTCACTCAAAATAGACGAGTAATCTATATAATAATATCAAGCAACAATTGAAAGTCCACTGATATCAGAACTACTAGAGTAGTGGAATCATATTATCCATGGCTGTATAAAAAGTCTCATAAATTAATTAAAGTTGATTTTTAACATATACAGTACACTCTACCATCTTCACATAAACCATCTATTTCTACACTGCATGTACATCAATGACATTCTCAGTAGAAAAGAGAATGAAACAAGGAAAAAAGATTTACGACCAAAGGGTCTATTGAAAGTGACATGAGTATCCTTCTTGCATTATTTTCTTCCTTTCATATCGTTTCCCTTGTTGGGTGCTTTGTAGAAGTGAAAAGTATACTTTCTATACCAAGACTAGTTTCAATAAAAGAATGTGAAATATGAAATTCATCATTTTTCTAGGTTGATTTATATCCTTGTAGTAAATCTTCCTCATGTTTTTTTGTCTTATTTATGTTTGAAAGTTTGGAGTGCATCGCTTAGCTTTGGTATGCAAAGTACATGTTTCTGCCGTAGCATGTTGGTGACAAACCACTTTAAAAATCACATTAAGATTAAAATCCTAATCGCAAAAAATAATAAATTGAACATTCTTTATCGACAATCCTTGCATCTGAACAACCACAATAAAGCAAGCCAGTAGGGCTACACAAACAGTAAATAAAAATTAAACTTAATGATGATTAGTATATCACAGATGAGAAGAAATCCTTGCGAGAAATAATTATGATATGAAAAGAGTTGTAAAATGTTGTTTTCTTACAATTATGAAGTACTAAGAACTGTTTGGTGGTTTGTAGTATTTAAAATTCGTTTTGAAACATGGCATTCATGAAAGGTTTGACTGGTATTTAGTGCAATAACTGATTAAAAATGCTGTGTAATATCAGTGATAATTCATATCAAAGAACTGACAAGAACGTATAAATCCTATATTGAATACCAACTACACAAATCATTCACATTGACACTTTGCCCTTTTTCATGATGTCATATATCTAAAATCATCATGCTACTGTATCAAATAAGATACCAGGTCAGGGGTCATGTCACATTTCTATCAAATTAATGAAAACCAACATGTACAACAATATCGTAAACTCTAGAAGTATAATTGAGACAGAAAAATTAGGACTATTTCCATTTAATTTTACTTATTAGTTCAATCAAACTCTAAGGCATTGTGTTCCATATGGATGTAAAGCTGCTGGTTTACAATTCCGTTATCTGATCTTGCAACAGGTGCTGAATCTCACAAAGATTTTATCTTCCCATACAAACTCTTCTTTTTTTCATTAAAAAATTGTTCATCATATCTTCCTGGTCAAGTCACTGATCCAGAATCAATTCTTGTTATTTTACTTGCCATTAATTTCTATCAAAAATAAACTAATTGCTTGAAATTGACCTTCTCCTCAAAGGGGTAATTACACTCACAATTATCAAAGACCTTTCTCAGTTATGTCATTGTCACTATTAGTATGGGTCTTTACAGTTTTCAAAGGTTACCATAGGAACAAGACTCAAAATGTGAGTATGTTGGTTTTTTCTTTGTATTGTTGACTTGGTTGTAAGGGATGTCTATGTAAGACAATCAGCAGGTAATAATTGTTTTGGTTCACAACTTCTTGGAATGTGGCATTCGCATGTGGAGTTTTTTCTCATGTTACAGCCAGCTTTTCACACTTTAAACTTACAGGAAATGTGTTGACTTGGCATGGACATGCATACTTTGACCAAATATATACAAAGGGGGAAAAGCATGTAAGTGTTCAAAATACCAGTGCTGGTGAAGATTCAAGTATTCTCTCCTATCCTTTCTCTATAAAACTAATTTTATCCAAACCAACCTTTTGTTTTCATGAATCCGAATATATCAATCTCAATTTAAAAAAATATTAAATAAACGCATACAATTTAATGAATTTATCACCCATAATATCATTTTGTAGAATACATCATAATTTTAGGCATGATCCACAGTACTTCCAAACGTACTCTTTTTTTTTCTTTCTATGATGAAGTTTGCATGCACTGATGAGGTCAAATCATTAGAACATTCATTGCTATAACTTTTTTTAAGGAAACTTATCTAACTTCAAATGAAACCCAGTCTGATGTGAAATGACAAACTTCCTCATTTTTTCCCTTGTAAGAGTAGAGAAACTTCTTTGTTAGGAAGCGAAGACCTCCTGAACAAAGACAACAAACTTATGTACAAAAACCCAATCAATATTTGTGATGTTTAGTCAGAATGCCTTTGTCTTGTGCCTTTATTTGGTTGCTTTTGTGCATGGTTATTTATGAGTTTTTTCCTGGATAGGTTAGGACAAGTTAATGAGGACAAACTGAATTGTTTACTTGTGTATTCTTTACTTTTTTATTTTTTCTTGGAGTGTGCAGTGAGGCAAATGGAGGTGAGAAGGCAACAAATACGAAAAGGTTGAACTACCAATACCTACATGTATTATTTACAACAATCACATGAATTGAATAATTCTTACTTTCAAATTACAGAATTCAGCTAATCGGTAAAGCATACAAAAAACACAAAGCTGATCAAAGTAAATCTAACAAACACAAATGTTACAGTTGTTAAGACAAGTAAGTGGCCATACAAATAAATCTGACCAGAAAAAAAATCATCAAAACAATGCATGGCACCAAGATAACGGAGATTCATGACCAATCCTCAAGCCTAACAAAATACACAGGAAATTAAAATGTAAGATTCACAGAATAATTAGAAACACAATACCAGTGGAGAAAATAAGACATCACTATGGTTGAATACCAAGTTAACACAAAGTGTTCTTTTAGGCTTGACAAAGGCATAATGTCAAACGATGATGGCCTCAAGATTTACTGTATTAATCCATTCAAAAACTTTATATAAAATTACATGGAAACAAGGGGGTGGAAGTGAGTGTTGCACGTTTTAATCAACTAATGAAAGGAAGGAAAGGTTGAGAACTAAACATTTAGCTTATCCTTATAGATGCACGTATATGTTCCTGAGATATCAAGAACAAGTCAAAGCTTTATAATAATCCCAGGCAACTTTCGCCCCTACTTGCAACAAGATTCTACTTGTTTTTAAAACAATTTCATATACCTCAATTTGGACTTAAGATTTCAGATGAACAATTTAAAATCTTTAGAGAAGAAATTGGACCATTTTAGCTGGTTTTGTTTTTATGAAAGCAAAGTATTTATGGCAATAAGCAAAGCCCTACTTGTAGCTGTCTTAAAACCAGTATTAGCAAGTATGGATAACCTTGGGAATTATACCATAACACATACTAAAAGCGCGAGATTTTAAGCTCTTGATATTAGCCTTCATACCCAATATCCAATCAAAGGCAGGCTGTTAAGAGGATTACTGCCGTTTTCATCCAGTCAAAAGAATAAAAATCACTACCATTCATTATAAAGCATACAATGCAAAAAAATATAGCTATAGCAAGTTATTCACAGACTTTGTCCTTTTGTTTTGCTATGTCTATCATTAACTATAGAGTATTGTCTGTCATATTCCTGAGGGCAAACAATAGGAATTTCTAGCATAAATCTACTGGACAAAAGAAGCGCTCCTGTAAAACTTTGGACTTTGTCATTAGAGAAAGAAGTTCATTGAGATACTAGTGAACTAATAGATAGAAATTACTGGGCAATGAATGGGTTATTGAATGAAACAAGGTTTGCTGCGAAAACAACACAAACAAGTCTTTCTATTATGTGAAGCAAATACCATAATGTTCCATATTTCATATTTTTTTCTTCTCTGCATTGTCATCAGTATTCTTCTGTATAACTTGCTATTTATCATCAATTTCATAGATTTTTTCCCCTGATATTACATCTCCCTCATTCATCACAAAGACTTTTTTCCCAATGTGATTTTGTATGCAGTGCACTATGACACATCCATCCGTTTCAATTTAGGATTCAAAATGGATCCATTATGGAATCCCCCCATATTGTAAAGGAGAAGGAATTTCATGGAATCGCCCTTGATGTGAGTAACTCATCGAGTCATAGCTATGAGTAAGTGCAGCAATGTGACTAAGTTCATACGAGGCTTATGGGATGAGACAAATAACTATCAAACAGTGGTTTATTTTGGGAATGGAACATCCCCTAGATCTATGATTCATGAACTGCACTCATGAAATAATTACATCATCTTTTTGTAGACCCATGATGTTTTAGAAAACAACTCCTCCGTATTTTGCATAATTTATTGGCTAGAAACTTTTTCATTATTGTATGAAAAAATATTTTTTTAAGTAACATGAAGAAGCAATCTATCAATAAATGTTGGTAGTTTTAAAAAGTAAGATGTCACAGACTTGTCGGGGATTGATTTACAGACCAGCCAATTTTGCCCCAATTAAAAAGAATAGGTGGGACCCTTATACTTAGAAATTTTGAAACTTTTGCAATTTTCTTAATACTTGTGTTTGCAGGTCCTTCTGAGAAAAAAAACAGGTAAAAGTAAATCGACACCTGCTTATTTATCCCAATATATAATGTGCCCTACTGAATTGTGAGTTAGTTTATAATATAGCCCCCATTAGACTTGCAGACAATAGTCAGATGATTTTGGGACGTCCAGAGTCTGTAAACTTTCTATAATTTATTTCCATCTGTTTGTCATCCACTGGGGAGAAATATTTCCAAGACTATTACTGTGGACCAGTCGAATGAACAGCAATGTCAACATGAACTCATAACTAGAACACAGAAATTGCTATGGAACATGTCACAATATTAAAAACACACAGCCACTGGTCTCTACGGAGAATGGAAAATTGGCATTTAAAAGCCTAGGAGTCTAGGCTATTGTTTAGACAAATGCATTCCTCTATCTCATTAATAATATAAATTATTCTATGGATACCAGCATGATAGATGACAAACACAGGGGAAAATTAGATAATGATTAAGGGGGTGTAATTTTCAAAAATAATATAGTATTTACATTAAAGAACTAAGTCATTGGATTAAGCATTTGCTTGCTAGAAATGTGTGAAATTATTACAAAAAATATTTTGTAAAAAAAACTTCTCTCGTGTTTTAT
>JAVSBT010015012.1:0-19083 GCA_033118115.1 Pharyngocirrus eroticus
GACCCCTATTTTTCCCATTACCACATGGGTTAAAGTGGCTCACGATGAGTCATTCCCCATCACTTGTACTATAGAGTGTTCAATAAAATATGTTTAAACTTTTGACTGATTTTAAAATTTTAGCTTACTTTTGATAGCTTTCGACTACTGTATCTGCAGTCTTTTTCAATCTGACCATAAGTGGTCATTGTCCGCTAGGTGTTATAGTGGAATTGGCGGGAACTGATCTCATACTAGTGGTCAACTGACCATGCCCCCCCCCCCACTCTGGATTGGATGATGTTGGTACATACTGCTGACAAAAGCATTAGTAAAATGTGTACTAGTATCATTTTCATATAATCATATGATATACAAGTTTTGTGTCAGAATTTACAACCAATTAGTGTTTTCAAACAATCTTTGAATTCCTTTTGGGTAAATACATATACAAAAGGATTCATGCCAGAATTTGATGACCCAATTAAAAGGAAAACAAACCTAAGAACACTGATCATCTTTGATTCATTTGCAGCTGTAAAGACTACAGCTGTGAATATTGATAATGGTAACCAGCTAAAAAAGAAACATCCAACGATCAAACCTATGGTCTTAATCATCTTCCAGTTTGATACCACACTTAATTGGCTATCATTTGATGTAATAGATTGAATTTGCCTCCTATGATAATGACTTATGTAAAATAGTTTGAAATACATTAAAACTAGAGCTGACATTACAAAAGCTAAATACATGTGCATGATTTCATGTAGATGCGAGGTAAACCATCATAATTACATTGCTCGATAACTGATTTAGATAAAAAAAATGGAATTATCAATATGATAGTAGCCAACAACCACGAAGTAAGAATTGCGCCAATAATTCTTGAGGTGGTTACTATTTCATTATACTGAAATGGCCTTGTAACAGCAATGTACCGCTCAAGATTTATCATGAACAAATGCAAAATTGAAACTAACAAAAATATGGGTGTAAAAGTAAAATTCACACATTCGATTGCAAAATGAGCATCCAACAATTTTGATGCTTCTAATAATCCTATGATCGTCAAAGGAATACTAACGACTCCTACAAGTAAATCGGTTATTGCTAAAGATGCCACAAAGATATTTACTGGTGTATGAAGTTTTGTAAATCTAATGATAGTGACAATAGTTAGAAGATTGCCAATGATGATTATGACACTCAAGAAAATACATATTACAACTGAGGAACCAATCAACATTGTCCACCTGGGAACTGTACCATTTTCAATTGAAGAGCCAGCAGAAAAGTTATTCTCCATCATTTTGAACTGTATGTAGATGGACTTTGATGATCTGAATGGTATCCTTGCTTATTGAAACTGGACAGTTATCTGTTTGACGTCTTTTAGTCTCTTTTACTCTCTTTTCCCTTTGATCTTCTTCTTCTTTAACAGTTGGTGTATGCTCTAACTTAGATACCAGGAATGTGCAAAGAAAAGAGTAAGTTCTGGCTTATAAAATCACCAAAGCAAATCAAAGCTATGTCGATGGTTCTTGAAGACACTCCAACAGACTGATAATGTTGTTTCAAATTTAGAATTAAGAACTTTAGCTGAACCCAAATCCAGTTGTTTACTTACTTGGAACTTGAAGTTATTAGTAGAGTTCTATGAATTAGATACCTAAAATAATTGTTATGTATGTATAGGGCATTGTTTCATATTCAACACATACTCTTTTAATGCACCTGGAAGTTTAAGAGTACAGTGAAACATATGCATGATACAATTCTGCTTGACAAGAGAGTGGGCACAATTGTCATTTAAGCTAGGATAACATTTTTTTCTGAGCTTATCACCATGAATACTTTTGAGAATGACTTGTTCACGTGCAATTCATATTTCTAATAAATCCACACTTTTTCTGGTAAGTTAAGTATCTAAAGAAACATCGTTACATCTCTTTCTCATACACATGTTGAGGACAATGTCAATCTTGCAAATGGCCATGATTTTCGTCTTCACAGTAAAGGTTTATTGAATAAGTGTATTTGACATACACAATGTAAGTCTGATATTTCAAAGAAGCCAATTGTTATCAAAAAAAGGGACAAATAGCCATGTTTTTAAAAAATAATTCTCTTTGTGAATTTTTGTCAAGTTAAATGACATTTACATAAAGATCTGATCATCATGGTAAGTTCTCAATTAAGCACCCTTTCTCCAATGGCCCAAAAAGCTAATATTGTAAAGGAAGGGGAATGATTTGAGTGTTTAATCTCTTTTTGAGGGTGTTTGTGTAATGTGGTATCACTGCATCTCTGTAGTGCAAATGAAGCAGAGATGAAGAAAAGCAGAAAAAATACTTAGAGAAGGAGTTTCAAACAGATAAATCTGTTTTATATTTTGTTTCGAATAATGACCAACATAGTTGACCATTAGTTGATATTGATTATGTTTTATGAATATCGTGTTTTGACAAGATTAATATATAGGTCACAAAGTCATTGGTAGTAGGTCAATAAAACAAACATTTCAAGGTCAAGATTTTCGAAAGATGACATTTTCTGATGACATTTGTTTACCATGTCAACATGTTTACTCTTAAAGTATGCCAATTATTATTGCCATGTTTATGTACATCTATGAGTTGTTGTGAAATTCAGGTTCGTTTTTACAAAAGAATATTAGAACTGGCAACAGTGAAAAGAATATGGCAATGTTTTTTCATAATTAGTAAAGCAATATCTTGCATTAATTTTCAAGAATAAGGATTTTTATGTTAAAATGTTAGTTTTGATCAGGAATAAGGGTACTATTGAAAGTATAACATTGTCGAATAAAAGGCAACTTTAATATTTCGTAATTTAGACTTTTCTTAAAGATTTCAATACGACCTTTTATTAATTAATGTAGGTAAAGACCAAAGGCTTTTGAGGCACATATACATGATATGATTATTTAAAAAAAAAGATGCACAATATCATATTTTTCAACTTATGACTAAACTAAAATTTATTTTGGACTTACAAAACTACAATAGAATTATTCTATCTATTTAAAGGTGAAATATTGTAAAAAATTAAACCAGCCTAAAAAACCCAGCTGGAAAATACATTTACTAACAAAGTCACAGTAAATTTAACCTACTTATTTCCCATTTATTTGACAATGCATTAACCAAAAATACACAGTAACTATTATGAAATAATTTTTGACTGGTCACCTATAATCTTGTCAGTCTGACAGTCAGGATATTCCACCAGGTGTCCTTGTGGATGTAGGTAGGTCTGCTGTTGGTCTGTTAGTGTTATTATTTGAGGATGATTGATATAACACATACTTTACCATTCTTTTGCTTAAAATGTCAACAACAAAAGCATTAGTAAATGTGTACTAGTATCAATTTCATATAATCATAAGATATACACGTTTTGTTTCAGAATTTACAACCAATTAGTGTTTTCAAACAATCTTTGAATTCCTCTTGTGTAAATACATATACAAAAGGATTCATGCCAGAATTTGACGACCCAATTAAAAGGAAAACAAATCTAAGAACACTTGTCATCTTTGATACATTTGTAACTGTAAAGTATACAGCAGTGAATATGGATAATGGCAACCAGCTAAAAAAGAAACATCCAACGATCAAACCTATGGTCTTAACTATTTTCCAGTTTGACACTGTATCTAGTTGGCTATCATTTGATGTAGTAGTTTGAATTTGTTTCATATGCTTACGACTAATGTAGAAAAGTTTGAAATACAATAAAACCAAGAGAGTTGACATTGCAAAAAATAAAATACATGTGCATGCTCTCAAGTAGATGCGAGGTAAACCATCATAATTACATTGCTCGATAACTGATTTAGATAAAAAAAATGGAATTATTAATACGATTGTAGCCAACAACCATGAAGTAAGAATTGCTCCAATAATTCTTGAGGGAGTTACTATTTAATTGTACTGAAATGGCCTTGTAATAGCAATGTACCTCTCAAGATTTATCATGAACAAATGCAAAACTGAAAATCTGAATTAGGATTGAATATCATTCTGAGAGTGTTTTTGTGATGTGGTATCACTGCATCGCTGTTGTCCTTTTTCATCAGAAAAATGAAGCAGGGATAAAAAAAAACCAGCAATAAAAATTGAGTTGATGCCTTAGTGCAAGCTTTTAAAGATTTGGGTTTTTTCATTTTTATCACAATTTATTCACGTTCAATTTTATTTGTTTAAATAAAGAATGTGGAAAAATGTTTGGACATTTATATTGATATCTATATTGATATTTGCACTTAGAATAATTACAAAGTTACGACAGAATCTATCTATTTATTTATTTACAGATGCACTATCGCAATAAGAAAAACAAAACAATTGGTAAATATATAACAATGACACAATGATTTCAACCTACTCATTTTGAATCTATACTATATACAATACATTAACTTCCATATTTACACTGTGATGCTAGCAATATTTAATTTTGGAATTGCATCTATATTATATCTAGTGGTGTTAATAAATCACTAAATACTGGTTAGTGTAGCTCTAAATCAATCATTGTGTTGATAAGTGGATAGCATTTGCTACACAAAAATAGTGAAATGTTTGTGTCACTAAATTCAGCGGTGATATCACTTAATATCACTAACAACGTTGTCCTGGAGTCTCACATCGATACAAGTTACAACATATGAGTAGCCAGTTTCAATTGTGTGTTCTCTCATAAGACAAAAGTCCAATCCTAGAGCTGCAGGATATATACTCGCCTGTGTTTATATTTGTATGGTCTTTTCTCCTTCTTTTCTTCGAAAAATCAAATACCACTAAACATCACTATTTTTTCTAACAGTATACCTACATTTCAGGGAGATGTTTAATTGAATTTCACTGCAATTAAACTTTTGAAAGCCACCATGAAGTCTCTTTGGGTCAATGCATATACTAGAGGATTTAGGGCAGAATTACTAATCGCTAACAATAACAGAAAAAAAAAGATATCAATTATAAGGATATAAGTTGGTGGATTTGAGATGTATGGCATTATAATCACAACGGTTAAGGCAGGTACCCAACATCCGAAGAAGCTACCAGCTACAAATCCTATAGTTTTTATCATCTTGAAATTAGTGGTGGAAACTTTTATTCTACCATTCGAAGCAAGGTGGACTTCTTGTTGACCTATTTTCCTCATTTGATCTCTGCATATAAGGATGATTTTAATGTATATTAGTGTTATAATAAGTATGACAATGCAAATTACAATTGGAATCAAACTGAAGCGAAAGTACACTATCCATGGTGTGAAGCAGTACAAATGATCTAAGTTCTTGTGAGAGATAATGGTTGGAGAAAGGTAAACTATGGAAGTTGTTGCCCAGATAAGAATCACAAATGAAACTGTTCTTTTAAAAGTCATTATTTGATGGTATTCCAGCGGTTTTTGTATTGCTATATAACGGTCAATGTTCACTAAAAGTATACTCAACAAAGAAACACCCATGAGGACATCAGTAATCATGGTATTGTAACAGGCATAGTGGTGACTGGTGAGGATATTGAAGACCAGGAGAGGCAAACCGACAAGCCCAACCAGGAAATCTGCTATAGCTAATGATAAAATGATATAATGTGGATTTGTTTGAAGGTTCTGGAACTTTAAAATAGCTGCTATAGTTAATCCATTCCCAATCAAGATGCACAAGGCAAGTACTAAAGACAAGATGCAAAAGATTATCACGACGATATTCTGTTCAAAAATAGTGATTGCTTTCCACTCTTGTGTTGTATCCGTGGGAGAAGAGTTATCCATCCTTTGATTTAGAGGTAAAACTCGAGGCAATAGATAGGAATCTTTGAAGAATGTCAACAATTGTGCTGCAGGTTGATATAATTAATCTTATCAAACTCCTATGCTAAAGCTATTTAGACAATGCCCCATCATTTATTTTTACTTCTATTTATACTAAAAATGACAAAATTATTGATTATGCAATGAAACTATTATGTTATGCTGTCAAAATTATTATTCCATAAATATTTGATTAAGTAATGGGCAAATCTTTATCAAATTCTTCTTTCAAGGGAAAGATAATCTACTCTCTTTATTACAATCCAAACACAATACCATTATGTAAAACCCTTTGATGCATTAAACTAAGACAATCCTAGTGTATTTTTTATTCATGCACCTCAAAATATTACTTTTAACACCTTAATTCTAAATGTATATGTTTATAAACATTGCCACAGTGATATTGTGTATTTATCTTATCACAGAATGCAACTATATTAATTATCAAATATTAGAGTCATTACCACAACTAAACTATATACCTGCTTCTCACATATCTATTAATGCTTTGTCTATTCTTTCCTGTCATAAGATAATCTAGTTACATTGAATGAGCACTTTTCATGTCTGATCGATTACACATTCATCATCAGGATACTAAAAAAGCACTTTCTAAATGTTGTGTGTTTCAAATCCTGCTATATTTTTCTATATAAATGTCCACAAGTTTGTGTGTCATTCTGTCTTGCGTGTCATGTTGCCCATCGTACCACCGTCGTTCCACCAGTGGCTGACTGAAAATAGTACTATATTGGTCCATGGTCAGGACAGCTGTGGCAAAGGGCAATACATGCTGTCGCGGATGGCTAGCCAATATTGGCATGCCACCCGCATGCTGCTGTCGGTCCATCATGGGCTTGGATGCTGGGGATGCAATAACCAAATTCACTTTAATACAGTATATTCCATTTATATCAAGAGCTCACTGAGAATCTTTATTTAATATCCCTGCAATAATCCTTTTAAAGGCCACCATAAAGTCTTTTTGAGTCAATGCATATACCAGAGGATTTAGGGCAGAATTACTTATTGTCAACAATATTAAGAAAGCGCTACTATCCAGTAAGGAATTAGTCATCGGAATATGTGGCATTAAAAACACAAGGGTTAGAATAGGAATCCAACATCCAAAGAAGCTACCAGCTACAAATCCTATAGTTTTTATCATCTTGAAATTGGTGGTTGAAAAATTTATTCTTCCATCAGCATCAACATGTACTTCTTGTTCACTAATTTTTTTCATTTGATCTCTGCAAATAAGGATGATTTTAACGTATATTATTGTTATTATACTCATGATAATGACAATTACAATTGGAATCACTGTGTAGCGATAAATTGATATCCAAGCCCCGAAACAGTACAAATGATCTAAGTTCTTGTGAGAGATAATGGTCGGAGAAAGGTAAACTATGAAAACTGTCGGCCAGATTAGAATCACAAATAAAACTGTTCTCTTAAAAGTCATTATTTGATGGTATTCCAATGGTTTTTGTATTGCTATATAACGGTCAATGTTCACCAAAAGCAGATTCAACAAAGAAACACCCATGAGGATATCAGTAATGATGAGCATGTAACAGAGATAATAAAATTTGTAAATGACATTTAATACCACATGGGCAGGCAAACAGACTAGCCCGACCAGGAAATCGGCTATAGCTAATGATAAAATGATATAATGAGGATTCGTTTGAAGACTCTGGAACTTTAAAATAGCTGCTATAGTTAATCCATTCCCAATCAAGATGCACAAGCCAAGTACGAGAGACAAGATGCAAAAGATGATTACTAAGATGTTCTGTTCAAAAATGCTCATTGCTGTCTCCTGTTGTATTGAATCTGTAAGAGAAGAGTTATCCATCCTTTGATTTTAGACGTAAACCTCAAACAATAGACCGAAATCCTAGACAAAATGTCAACAAATTGTTTCCAGGCTGGAGAAAGTTAATCTTATCAAACTCCTATGATAAAGCTATTTGTACTCTGCATGATAATTAAACTCTTTTCCAGAATTTGATACCCTCAAAAAATATTCTTAATTTCATAAATATTTAATCAAGTAATGGACAAACATCTAAGTTTAATCAATTCTTTCATCAATGGAAAACGTTATCAAATATTGGCATTGATATATTTTATACCAAAAAGCACTTTATTACTCTCTATCATATAGATATGTTTTAACTATATTTATTTAAAAACATTGTTTCCGTAATACTGCATCAATAGCTTTAGTAAGGACATTCCCTATGAATTAATTATACCATAACTCCATTATTATCTCTCTTACATTATCAATGTTTTGTCTATTCTTTCATGTTTCACAGTATTATTCTATTGAAGAAATTTATTATTGAATAAACACTAAAGGTTTGTATTTTTAAAATAGTTTTTTATTCTTTGATAAACATCATATTCTTTCATGTTTCACTACGATATTTGATTTAAGTATTTTATTATTGAATAAACACTGATGGTCTGTAAATGTTATTATTGTTCTCGCAGGTATACTTTGATTTACACCATAGCATTTACAATAAAAGTGCCAATCAAATTGTTTGAATTAAGAAGCCAAGAAAAGCAAGCAGTCTTCCAGATGTGTCAGTCCAAAGTCCACTTCCAGCTTTGGCCACCAGGTAGAGCCTGTCATCTTTTTGTAGTTCTAGCACAACTGACCTACTTATGAAATCTGATCGTGTGCTGTAAATACCATTCCTTAAAAGGCCTACAAATGGTTGGTCATTTTTGTACAGCCACAAATCAACGGTTCTTGAGTAGGCAACCCCTGTACTAAAATGCACATAATAATAACCACTCTGACTGACCGTGAAGGTAAATGTTTCATTATCAAAACATTCACCCTTGTTCACAAGAACATCATCAAATATGACTGGCTTTAAATCAAATTCTGGGTCATACCAAACATAATTCTGTGACATTACAGCACTGAATGCAACAGGTTGCAATGCCAATGGGTTGTAGTGAAAGCCTGAAAAGGCAGTTGAAAGAGTTTCTGGATCAGAGACATAAGCCAGCTGCCCTGCTGTTATCTGTCTAATGGATACTTTATCCCCCTTCAAGAGAGTATACAAGACACTTCTGCTTATTATATCTGATGTTACCCCATTAATGCCCCCTCCCCTGCGCAAAGTCACAGGCAAGTAATCAGGACAAATACCCTCACATTCAAAGACTAAGTAACAGTTTGAAATGTATTTCAACCCAATGCTCATACTGAAGAAATAGACACCATCTGCCGGAGCAGTAAATTCTGCAGCTGTCATGTTGTAATAGCCACCTGGATTGGTCAACTCTGTGTCATAAAAAAGCCTTTTTCTAGCGTATAATACCCCTGGCTTGGAGAATGCTACTGTAAAAGTTGCCTTGCCGTCATTTAGTGCCCCCTGTCCGATGATAGACATACTAGTTAGATGAGCTGTACTATAACCTACATTGATGGCGCTACTAACATCTGTTGTTAGACGAATGGTATCCCCTTCAGACAAATAGATCATGACATCTCTTGAAAGTGTATCAGTAAAACCAAAATGAGGCATGTCTCGCTTTAACCCTGCAACAGATGTTCCATTTGCGATGACAAATATTTTGAGATTATTCAGTGGCATATAACCAGAATTAAGGCTTAAAAAATATGTGTCATTTCTTGGAGCAGTAAAGGTGTGCAGCTCTTGATCGTACCCGCCACCTGTGTTAATTTCAACCAAGTCAAATTCTAAAGGATCAAGATAGGAACCATCCATACTTGTCCAGTTAGTGGATCTCTTGACAAAAATGATGGAATCAACATCATCTGGTCCACTGTCTATAAAGAGGACAAACAATATTATAATTATTATTATGATGCTGTAGGTTGCTATGCATGTTATAATGCCATTTGTTAAATTCTCCGCTTAACCTATAAGCTTATATAAGGTTATTTGGTGGGCATCTGGGTGTAATAGATTTGTCTTTTAAGGATAAATACCTTTCATATATATTATCTTAACGTTATTGATGGCAAACGTGTATACATGTGTATCCAAATGAGGAAGCTCATTATTTCAAAAATCATGAAAACTTACCTAGAGATAATGGATGGAGGTCAATTCCAAAGTTCAAGCTCCAAAGACTGAGCAGCACAACTAAAAAAACACAAACAAATGAATATATTCAATAAGTGTAAAATACCGATGATATATATTATTAGTCTCAATAAATTCTCAGTTACAATTCTATGATTCTTGCATGCATCATCATTAATAATTATACACCAAGGGAAAATATGTGTAACTTATAAATCAGACACCACAATAATTTCACTTAGTATAAAATTATCTAAGTACAACTTTTATCTATCTTTCTGTTTAACAATAAAACATATCTAAGCCTTGCTGATCCTTACTGTATGGAAATATGTTCTTCATTGTCACTTCCAACATCTTATTTCTCCTGACCTTGACTTGCAAATATATATAAGAAATAGTACATAGGTCTTATCGTTATATTTCATTTTATCAGATAAACAAAACTGTTTGTTACTGCATACATTTTGTGTTGCTGTGTTAAACATGGCTAAATTACAATTTCTTTTACTGATTTTTCCAATTCTGTGTGAGTCTGTTTTTGGCAGAAATAGGTATAGAGGTGAGTGTAAAATAAATCAACCAACTTGATATGTGTACATGTAGTTTTATTTCCAGCATGGGTATTTACTATGTCTATTTATTTCCAATCAAAAACCTATTTCGTTGGTTCGCTTATATTTAATTTATCCTTGATTCTTATGATAGATATACTAATAAACCTATTGATGCATTAATTGCTCCACCCTACAGAATAGAAAACTTGTTCTAGGGTTTTTCCTGCAAATAATAATTTTGTCATGTTATAACTTTTGTCAAATACACCCATTAACATTATTTTCAAATTTTAGAATGTAAGCAGTCAAAATTAGGAGCAGAGTACACTGGCCTAGTTAATGTAACAAGTTCTGGGAAAACCTGTCAAAGATGGGACACCACTTCTCCTCATTCTCATACATGGACAGATCAAAAGTTTTTCCCAGACTTCAGGTAGGGTATTATTATTATTATCAATATTACAAAGAACATGGTCCATTTGTCTTATGGTAACATTCTTTATGGTGTTTCACAAAAATCAACATTTTAGCATGGAAGAAGCTGGGAACAACTGCAGGAACCCAGATAGAGAAGGCGGAGGACCCTGGTGCTACACAACAGACTCAGCAACAAGATTTGAGCTCTGTGATGTACCAGAGTGTTCAAGTAGGTATTTCTTTCTCCATCAGATCTGCCTACACATCTGTGTGTACAGTGGCTTCATCTTTAGAAAGTATTATGCAAGTTCTGATTTCATTTTTTAGTTGAAAAGTCATAACTATGTAAGGTATTAATTAGAACACTGTTAGACACTTTCAACTCTATGGACAATGATGTTACTTTATTTCTATTCATTTCTGTATGATTAGATTGGTTTTTGTTCTCCTAGCTTATCCTGAATGTAAAATCACAGAGACTGGTGAAGAATACAGAGGCTATATCGATCAGACAAGAACAGGGGAGACATGCAGAAACTGGAATCTGAAGGAAAGTTCATGAGATTAAAGTTCATTAATTAAGTTTACCTACATAAAACCTACGCCATACACATTAAGATTTACGATAAATGGAATTTAAATCAACTGAGTAGCCTAGAATTGATCATCATATTATATAGATTAAAAATAAATTCAACATTGAACTAAGAGATTTCTCACATTGACATATTTTTCAAAAGAATAATCAGCAAAGGAGACATGGTGGCCTAATGGATAAGATAGTGGCCACAGAATAACAGAGTCAACAAGATTCTTGGTTCAATCTCAGGCCAAGGTTTATGATGTGGCCTTGAAAAGAGACACTTTACTCTACACTGTCAAAGTGTTCCCTACTGTAAAATGAGGCATAAGTTGTTGTACTGTGTACTTATTTAATACATGTATGTAATATTAAAAAATCAAGATTATTATCATAATATAAAAATATTCCATAAAATAAGGAGTGTTCACATTTCCATGGTAGAGATGTAATCTAAATACAACATCAAATGTTCTTTAAATGCATTGATTGTGATGGTTTACCTCTCTTTATCATATAGGATGTAGATTCAGACACAGATGAAAACTATTGTAGAAATCCTGACTCAAAGACTGAAGGACCATGGTGTTGGACTTCAGAAACAGAGTGGGATTACTGTAACATCAAATTCTGTAAACGTAAGGCTTATATGTTTTAAGGTTCATTGTGTTTTAGATATTACAACACTAGTATAAAGTATAATACAAGTTTGAGATTGAAGGAGAAAGAGTGTTTAAAAAGTTCTGAAGCACTCAGTAGAAAATCAGCCTGGTAACTTGTCATCCATGATGATGTTGAATAAGTTAAAGTTTTTATTTTTTATTTGGAACTTGGTTAGCCTAATTCAGCATGAGTTGTTCTCCCATATAAAGCCCAGTTTAGTTAGATTCATATTTTATATTTCTTCATGGGGATATATAGAAAAAAACAGAAATATTGTCATAAAGACTTTTATTTTATATTCTCAGCTTCTGCTTCTTGCAAAAACGTTCTTGATGGCACCAACTACGTTGGAACTGTGAGTGTAACACAATCTGGTCACATGTGCCAACGTTGGGACAGGCAGGCCCCACATTCCCATACATTTACCAGCCCGGATAGTTTTCCTGATGCATCCCTAGATGAGGCTGCGAACTTCTGCAGGTAGGAACTGGTTCAACAATGAACTACTAGTATTTTCTGATTATGACTAAAATGAAGTAATTATGTTACCACAAGTACAAAAAACAATGAAGGCAATTTCAGACCATTTCTATTATTTTAAACAGCCAGAATTTTTGATTAAAAAAGTATATCATAATGATATTAATAATCACCAATGAAACAGCATTGGACATCTTTTATTGTAATTCTTCTGAATTGTCTTGTGTTTCATGGACAGAAATCCTGATAGTGATGAAGATGTGCCTTGGTGCTATACAATCGATCCAAATGAGAGATGGGAACGGTGTGACATTCCATTTTGTCCAGGTATATATATATACAATCAACTTTATCATAGATCAGAGCAACTTTTTGAAAAATAATTGTATTATAGAATTTTATTTTTTTATTTTTTTAGATATACTGATATGAATCCTTGCCTTCGACTTACAGGATATTTGCTTGAAATGTTTAGAGCTGAATGATTTTTTTTTTTAAGGATATAGATAAATAGACAACTTTACAACTTCAAGGATTATTTTTGTCTTCCTTTTTGTGATTAAAATGGTAAAATTCCTGTCTGTTCTCTCCTTTTTGTTTATGATAGGAATTATGTGTTTTTTCAGATTGCCTTACATCTTCAACTGGTCGTGAATATGCTGGTGTATTATCAAATACTGGAAACAATATACTATGCCAAAGATGGGATTCTCAAAGTCCACATCCTCATAATATGACAGATATAGACAGATTTCCAGATGCAAACTTCAATGACGCAAGCAGCAATTGCAGGTAAGTAGTATATTGTAGTTTCTGGATATCAAATTTCTTATGTTTTTTTTAAAATTTATATTATCTGTGCCCTTGTCTTTTCATATTTTATGTAACTAGGAATCCAGACAATAAAGAAAGTGGACCATGGTGTTATACAATGGACAGTGATGTCACCTGGGCAAGCTGTAACATCACACAATGTGACTCAGGTACAGAAAAACGTCACACCAACAAAGTGGGAAGTTATTAATTACTTATTCACAAAATATCTGTGCATCAGGAGTTTTATTTTCTGTTGGACTATTTTCATTACACTAACTTCATCATAGTGAATTCAATAATCCACCACTTACTAGAAAGATTGTTTGCATCTTCTATCATTATCCCTTTATGATTAATTATGAGAAATCACTACTATTGTTAAAAAAATATGTTTATATTTTGTACATGTGATAAATCAAAAACGTTTCCTTGAAACTGCTTGTGCTGTCTTCTATTATGACTGTCAATAACAAAAGTGTGTTTTTATCTTCTCCAATTTACAATGGAATTGTTTTATGATATTGATAGGTTGTGAGAACAAGCCTCCACTCAAACAGAGGGCTAAGCATGTAGTGCATCTTGGGATTGATGGGCTTAGACCCGATTGTATTTCAATAGCAGAAGGGGGCGCTCCAACCTTCCTTCAGAGATTGCCCCAAGAAGGGACTCACACATTAACGTTGGCTAGAACAACATGGAAGACTATATCTAGTAGGTTTGAGTCAAACAGATAATCAACTGAATAAATACTAAATCAAACAGTGGTAAAAAACATTAATTATATTATCATTCCTCATGTTGAGAGACTGAATTCATATAAAATATGTTTTTACAAATTTGCATGATATCTGAGAAACAACAAGGCAATCGTTCCGAGAGTGAGATGTAACATTGGATTAGATAGGGAGAAGACAACTTTGAACCCTTTTACATTATAATATTTTTTCTCAACACTTAAGTGCCAGGATGGGGTTCTACCGTCTGTGGGATGCCTATTGAATCTACAGGTATTCGTGGAAATGGGTGGAGCCCTCCATGGATGGGTGGGGATGAAGCTATCACCCCTATTACAGGTAAAGATGTCCCTATGCCTTGTGGTTTTGCCCATCTAAAAGCAAAGGATACTACCATAGCAACAGCGGCTTACTATGCATGGTCAAATTTTAGGTAGGTAATGAGTATTACAATATTGAAAGCCTTTAATTGTGTATGTATTTATTATCATTTTCTGATCAGTGTATCCATCAAGTAGCTCTCTCATTAATAAATCAAGTTACCAGCCAACTAACCAACCAACCAAAACCCCAACCAATCAACCAATCAATCAACCAAATTCCAACCAACCAAAACAAACAACTAACCAACTAACTAACTAACTAACTAACTAACTAACTAACTAACTAACTAACTAACTAACTAAGAAGATAACCCCAACAAACATGTTACTCATTGATTGTGTTGCATATTTTTGTCATCTAGGGATGTTTTCAATGCTGGAATTCCAAAGTCAGCTGATGTTGAGATGTATTGTTCAGAAGCACTTGATCTACTAGGACATGATTGTGACGATTGGTTATCACAGAATGTGACAGATTACATTGGACAAATTACTAAATCTGCACATTCTAGTTACACATTCCTACATATGGATTCAATGGATGCAACAGGTCATGGCTTAGGATGGTGTTCTGATGCGTATGGTGACTCAATAGATTTAATGGACGACAGAGTAGCAGCCATCTTGGATGCCATTGATGCTGCAGATGGTGGCGCAGATAGCATCCTCTTCATGCTGAGTGCAGACCATGGAGGGAGTGAATTCAGTCATGGAGGAGAATCAGATACAGATCTTCTTGTCCCCATGTATTTAAGAGGACCTTCCATCAAGAAACAGTATGAATTCAAGAAAGAAGTTAGAGTCCAAGATATGGTCCCCACTGCACTTTATGCCCTTGGGATAGAGCAGAACCCTTTCATGAAAGGTTCTATCATGTATGAAGCTTTTGAAGACTAACCTTATGATATTCTATCCTACAATGATTATGTGTTTTTGTGAAGATGAATAAATGCTTTAAAATGTGCTTTACTTGTCTACCTTCAGTTATTAAGAGCATTTTGCATTAAATATTACCAAGATTTTTATTTCAAATTGATACATGAAACAATATTGGTACATTAGAAGGTGTTTTTTTCATGATTAGTCATTGTCATAATATCTAGTTGGATGGCAGTTGGAATGCAAAATCTTACTGGCTAACATAAAGATTTATTTGACCAATGATTTTTTTTGTGTTTGATGACTCTGAGATAACTAAACAACTGTCAGTCTGTGAGTGATGAATACAATTCTATTTTCTCAAGGCCATAACAATAAATGATCTCTGAGCATACACAGAAAAAGGGTAAAATGCTAATAATTCTATCAATTTATTGAAACATTTCACATTTAAAATCCATGGATCTCATTTACAATTTTAATTATTAATACATCTATATACATCATGAAATATACTTGTAAATGCGCAGACACCAAAATTATTTCACTCGAAAACTGTAAAATTGAATAACAATTTATCTGTCTGAATAATCTCGGAACCTTGATAAAAACACACTTGCTGGTGCTTACTGTATGAAAATATGTTGTCACTTCCTGGTTCCAACAGGTTTGTTTCTCTTGACCTTGTCTTGCAACTACCGCCTACATAATAAAAACAGCCATATAGGTCTTATCATCGAAAGATTGACTCTTGATAAAGAACATTGTTTGACACTGAATACATTTTGTATTGCTGTGTCCTTCATCATGGCTAAATTAGGATTTCTTTTACTGACTTTTTTGCTTCTTTGTGGGTCTGTTTTCTGCAGAAATAGGTACAGAGGTGGGTTAGAAACCTGAATGGTGGTTTAGTGTTAAATGTTTGTAATTGGTTTAATTTTGTATGTTCACTTTCTATGCAAGAATGATTTAGGATAACATTTGTCCATAATATTTTTTCTTCCTTTGTGTTTATTTCTATTTCTTTGAATATAGTTGTTATATTTATCAACAACATGGGTCTACTTCCTTACTGTTTTGTTGGTTAACCTTAAATTAAATAATTTGATGTCCTGCTGTCAAATAATTATTTTCAGAATGTAAGCAGTCACAATTAGGAGGAGAGTACACTGGCCTAGTTAATGTGACAAGTTCCGGGAAAACCTGTCAAAGATGGGACACCACTTCTCCCCATTCTCATTCATGGACAGATAAAAAGTTTTTCCCAGACTTCAGGTATGGAATATTTATCATTATTTCAACTAACATGGTGCTAACATGGTCCATTTATCTCATGGATATATTCATTTATGGCGTTTCAAATATTTAAAAAAAAATACATTTCAGCATGGAAGAGGCTGGAAACAATTGCAGGAACCCAGATAAGGAAGGCGGGGGACCCTGGTGCTACACAACGGACTCATCATCAAGATTTGAGTTCTGTGATGTACCAGAGTGTTCTAGTAAGTATTTCAATCCACCAAGCATCCTGATCCTTATCGATCACATCTATTCTATACCATATTAATCATATGTCAATCAATTGAATGATTATCTTTCAATTCCCTTCACAAGTTCTTAATCACTGAATGTTCAATTTATAGCAGAATTAAGATATATACATGTATACAGAATATATGTAGACGAATGGGCAATATTCTTTCATAACCAGCAATACGTAAAAAGACAGTATTCCTAGTATAAGCAAACATTGCAAGACAGTTTCATTATGACATAACTTAATTCATTATTTATATGATTGAGTGTTAATTGTGTGTTTTGATTTTATAGCTTATCCTGAATGTAAAATCACAGAGAGTGGTGGAGAATACAGGGGGCATACCAGTCAGACAAGAACAGGAGGTTCATGCAGAAACTGGAGCCTTCAAAATGACAAATATCATCAAAAGGTAAGTTAAATAGCTTCAAATTTAATCAAAATCATACACAGCATATTATAAACTGCCCTTATCATAAGAACTACAGCATTTAACAATGATAAATTTATTACGGTGTAATATTGAAAACAAAATAGAGTTTGAAAATAAATAAAATAATGCATGATGATATGAATAGGTAGTGTGCTCCTTTACGTAAACAGTATAGCATGGGAAATTTTGATTTATGGTACTTCTTATCATCATATAGGATGTAGATTCAGACACAGATGAAAACTATTGTAGAAATCCTGACTCAAAGACTGAAGGACCATGGTGTTGGACTTCAGAAACAGAGTGGGATTACTGTAACATCAAATTCTGTAAACGTAAGGCTTATATGTTTTAAGGTTCATTGTGTTTTAGATATTACAACACTAGTATAAAGTATAATACAAGTATGAGATAGAAGGAGAAAGAGTGTTTAAAAAGTTCTGAAGCACTCAGTTGAAAATCAGCCTGGTAACTTGTCATCCATGATGATGTTGAATAAGTTAAAGTTTTTATTTTTCATTTGGAACCAGGTTAGCCTAATTCAGCATGAGTTGTTCTCCCATATAGAGCCCAGTTTAGTTAGAGTCATATTTTATATTTCTTCATGGGGATATATAGAAAAAAACAGAAATATTGTCATAAAGACTTTTATTTTATATTCTCAGCTTCTGCTTCTTGCAAAAACGTTCTTGATGGCACCAACTACGTTGGAACTGTGAGTGTAACACAATCTGGTCACATGTGCCAACGTTGGGACAGGCAGGCCCCACATTCCCATACATTTACCAGCCCGGATAGTTTTCCTGATGCATCCCTTGATGAGGCTGCGAACTTCTGCAGGTAGGAACTGGCTCAACAATGAACTACTAATATTTTCTGATTATGACTAAAATGAAGTAATTATGTTACCACAACTACGAAAAACAATGATAGCAATTTCAGACCATTTCTATAATTTTAAACAGCCAGAATTTTTGATTAAAAAAATATATCATAATGATATTAATAATCACCAATGAAACAGCATTGGACATCTTTTATTGTAATTCTTCTGAATTGTCTTGTGTTTCATGGACAGAAATCCTGATAGTGATGAAGATGTGCCTTGGTGCTATACAATCGATCCAAATGAGAGATGGGAACGGTGTGACATTCCATTTTGTCCAGGTATATATATACAATCAACTTTATCATAGATCAGAGCAACATTTTGAAAAATAATTGTATTATAGAATTTAATTTTTTATTTTTTTTAGATATACTGATATGAATCCTTGCCTTACACTTACAGGATATTTGCTTGAAATGTCTAGAGTATATATGTCTATGATATTGCAATGTAATCAGTGGGATGAACTCATTTTCCATGAACCACTGTGTCATAGATCAGTGACATTTTGTAAACCTATAGGCTAAATGAATCATTTTAACTATATTTTTGGTTTTCGAGTTTTAAATAGACCAACCTAAGTTCAATACTTATAGGATATTTACTGGGAAAGTCAATAGAAAATCTCTAGAAAAAAATAATGTATTTGCATTTAGAATGCAGATAGATATGTTAATAATAATATAATAATATATTGCATGTTCGCGAAGAGTGCAGCCATATACATAGTATATTTACTGTAATTTCGCTTATGCCTTTCATGGACAGATATGACCATGAAAGATTACATTAGAG
>JAVSBT010015123.1:2763-19069 GCA_033118115.1 Pharyngocirrus eroticus
AACACAAGGAGACAATGGATACTGTGAAACAGCAGGGGACAAAGAGGGAAGAACAACACAAGGAGACAATGGATACTGTGAAACAGCAGGGGACAAAGAGGGAAGAACAACACAAGGAGACAATGGATACTATGAAACAACAGGGGACAAAGACGGACCAACAACACAAGGAGACAGTTGATGCTGTGAAACAACAGGGGACAAAGATGGACCAACAACACAAGGAGACAGTTGATGCTGTGAAACAACAGGGGGGAAAGATAGACACACACCACAAGGAGACAATAGATACTATGAAACTACAGGGGACAAAGAGGGAAGAACAACACAAGGAGACAGTGGATACTATGAAACAACAGTGGACAAAGACGGACCAACAACACAAGGAGACGGTGGATGCTATCAAACAACAGGGGACAAAGACGGACCAACAACACAAGGAGACAGTGGATACTATGAAACAACAGTGGACAAAGACGGACCAACAACACAAGGAGACCGTGGATACTATGAAACAATACAATGTAGAGACAAGTCAACACTACATAACACTAGGCAACAAACTAGATGCTCTCTTGACAAGTGTGTATATCATTTGTAAAAATAAATCTTATGATTGAATGCATTATATCGATTTATAATATATGTTAGCAGTTTTTCTTTAACTTGAAGTCTTTTGGCTTTTCTCATAGAGTTGCACTAGAACATTACTTTCTACAATCTCATTCTTTTAAAATGTATCATTTTAGGCACATCACATGGAGAAGAAAAATCTGAATATGACAACCACAGTGTGGAAATTCTAAGCCAAGGTGCCTTGTGTCATATATATGTTAATACATGATAGTTTTTTTTCTTACAAAGATATTTTCTAATTCATTATCGACAGTCTAGAGCAAAAATGGCCTAAGTCATTTTTTGGCAAAAATGAGTTAAGACTGCCATCCTTTGCACAATATCATAGGCCACCTTTCTATTTAGATATCATAATGACATTATTTATTTTCTTAGGGTTTCTGGGTACTTTAGTATAGTGGCCTAAGTCATTAAATGGTATATAAGAAAGGATCCCAAAAGTGTCAGTCTGCCAAAAATATCAAAATTATCCTTAGAACTATTTAATTTTACTTTTTGTGTATCCTGATATTACTTTTCTTTGAAATTGTCCTTTTAAATGATTAAAATATCTAGTTATATAGTGACGTTTTTTCTAGATTATTTAAGAACGTCAAAAAATGACTTTTTGGCTCTAGACTGTCGTTATGTTGTTGCAATGTGTTTGAATTGCATAATTACTATGATCATGCTCATCAGAAAGCAGGCTTTTTTTGTAAGATATTATTATTCATGTATACATAACGAAATATATATGTGATATAAAAACTAATAAACCAACTTATTTATCTACAATATAGCAAACTCATCTTTTCGTCTTGTTCTCTTTCAGAGCAAGTTCAACTTTTAGGAAAATGTTTAAAGCACAAATATAAGCACAAAAATTCTGAGGTAAGTTTTGTACAAGCAGATGAAAATCCAAAAACATTTGATGTTAATTCTGATTTGTACAAACCAGTTCAATTCATGCCAATTGAAGTTACCTGTACAAGACATTCTCAACAAAATGTAAAACCTAAAGTTAGTCAAAAAACAAAAAATCAATGTACGACGACTGAATCAATATATAAGAATTCGAAGAAACAGGTAAAAACAAAAACAGCACATTGTGGACAGACTAGAGGAAATCAAAATGAGACTGATATAAAAAATGACATTCCCAAGAATATTGAAATCTCTCTGCCAAGCGTAAGCAATATACTTTTAGAGGAAATAGATTTCAAGAGGTCCAATACAAATGAAAAGGAACCAGATGATGATAATCAAATAAATGCTCAATCAACACAAGAAATCACAAACGTATTAACTGAAGAAAACAATCCCAAAACCTTTCCTATATTAGTGGAAGCAGAAGCAGGAGTTGGTAAAACAACTCTCTTACATCGCCTGGCACTTGATTGGGCAAATGGTGACAGTAATGATCTGATGAAATTTGACTTGGTCTTCCTGATACACCTAAGACGTGTTAAGAAAACAAAAATAGAAGACATCATATGTGAAGATTTAGATTTGCTGCCAAGAGAAGAAAAGATGAAACTGAGAATGTATCTCAAACTTTGCAGTGACAGAGTTCTGTACCTGATTGATGGCTTAGATGAAGCGAAAGTAGCCAATGAGAATGAAATTGCAGAGTTGATCAGGGAACCAGGCAATCATGTCATTTGCACAAGTAGACCTGTTCTCCAGTCTAAAGACAAAGGAGGTCCACATGGGATGAATCAGCGACTTCATGTCAAACTTCTTGGATTTTCTGATGACACCATACATTCCTATATCAAAACGTACTTCCAAATGGATGATGACGAAGGACAAAACGATGCTGACAGGATTCTTGATGAATGTAGAAAGCATATGTTTTGCAAAGCTATTATGAGAACACCCCTCTACACTGGTTTGATATGCTTCCTTTGGGAAAAACACAATTACAACCTGCCTGACACAGCCACTCAGCTTTTTAACACATTTATGAAAGAAAAGCTTATCATATTCTTGGCCAAGAGAGGGGAGAATAAGTCTCTTATTATAGATTTTGACAGGAATCCACTTGAAAAGAAAGTTCCTAGAGAAATTAGGCAATGCCTGTACCATGTAGCTCAATTAGCTTTCAAAACACTTGTAGCAGGAAAGGTTGTCTTTTCTTCTGAAGATGTTGATGATTGCTATCTGAGTATGAAAGACATCACTCAGCTTGGTATTTTTACCATTGAAGACCCTTCTGGTTCGGTTATACAGTTTAGTCACAAGTTGTTCCATGAATATTTCGCTGGACTTTGGTTAGTTGGGAGCCCTCTAGATATCAGGACCCTTTTCCAGCACAATATGAGAGAGATTATACTCAGAACACACAACTTACACCATGCTTTCTTCTTTGCCTCAGGAATGTGCGCTAAGGCCTTTGATGTGATGTTATCACAATTGAAGGGGGGTATTTTTGATATTGAACATGACAGCTCATTAAAGATTGAGAAATGTTGTGTTGATGTATTTAAGCTGCAGCTTATTTTTGAGCAAGAAGGAAGAGGGGGTAAGATTCACACGAGTCTTGATACCATTCCAGCTCATTTTTCGTCAGCACATTCTATAGCTGCAGCCTTTACCTTGATGCAAACATTTGATCCTGACTGTAAGCATTTGACTCTTATCGGTGGAGGGCACACTGACATAGAGCAGATCCGTCCTATTTTAAATGAGTGTAAAAGGTCAGAACATTTCAATAGTATCAAAATACATGAGGGTACCAGTGAAGTGATGAGAGAGTTGCACATAATGGCCAAATCACAAGTCAGTGAGATTGCTTTTCACAACTGTGAGGTTGTTGTAGATGTTATATCACTATGTAACATTTTCCCAAACCTCAAGGCTATTACATATGATGGTACACAAAGCAGTGTACAAAGAAGAAATACCAACATATCTCAGAACTTTACAAATGGTAAAGAAGTGGTACTGGTAGCAGACAAAGTCAGGCAAGACACGGATGTGAATCATCCCGTCTTTTCAGGCAAACTGTTTGTATGGTTTGGTGAGGCTTGTAGTCTATCTCCAGACACTTTGAGTGGCTGCAAAGTGACCAAAGTGATAGCAAACAACATTGAGACAGTGCTGACTCTGAATGACACAGAGAAACAGTGGGTTAATGTGATAATGTGCACACAGTATCATGGTCCCTTTTTTAAGGTCCTGTTCAGACAATTTCCAAATGTTCAACTAATTATTACTGAACAGGTTGATAGGCATGAAGGTGTTAGTCCTGAAACACTTCAGACTAAAATCTTGCCCAATTCAAAGCCTGCTAGATTGCTTCTTAGCAACATGTCTCATGTTCATTTTATCAATGACAAGACTTCAAAGAGTGGAAGACCCAAGGACACTGTAACAGTTGTTTTTGTAGATATCAACACTTTTCTAGACACACTGCGTCCTAATGTTTCCATTGCATTTATGTCTATTTCAATTGTATCAACATTCGGTATGGGTTCTATGCTCCTTTGTAAACCTGGACTGTGCCAAAAAAGTCAACAGGCCCCTCACCAACACATGAACTCTAAACTCAAATCCATTACAGAAGTCTATCCATATCAGAGACAAATGGTAACCAAGCAGCATATCTCATTTCCCTTACAAAATACTCAGTCTAATTCTAACAGCAAAAGGGGTTGTTTTCTCAATCCAGACATAAGGAATCCACGGATACAAGAAAATTCCAGGTCTTTTGTTTCTGAGTTCAGACAAAGACTACATAAATCACAAAGTGTACCCTTGTTTAGGACAGGACATAATATTGGATCTAGATACCCTCCCAGTCAATCCCTACCTAAGCCTCCTTTATACAAACGGGGTTTTACTGGTATGGTTCCACTGCCTCCACAACCTCCATCAAAATTCATGCCATCTGATGTGGATTGCACTCACAAACGTTTGATCGGTCGTTTTCTAAACTATTACTCTGATGTCCCTCAAATCATCCTTGGCCCATTGTTAGTCACATCAGAGTTGTGTGCTGACATTGCTCTACATATAAGTAGGACATCAATGAATAAATATACATGGAAAATAGAGGGCCAGTGTATCAAAGAATTACCAAAAAATACCAAGGCAACACTTGATGATTGGTTTTGTACGGACTTCCAGTGGCTTGAATTGAAACAATTCAAGTGCAAATGTATGGAGATTGATTCCAAGAATAAACTGTTAACAAATCAAGAAAAGAAATTAGGCACATCAATGGGTGTTATAAGATTTACTAAAATTGAAAAGAGGAAGTTTCCAAAATATTAATCAGAATTAAAACCATTCTGGAATGTGTCAAATGGGTTCAAGTATTCTTGTGATGTATCTAAGTGTGTGGATCGTTGTTTTAGAAAAGTCCCTGGTTTATTTACCCTTTATGTACTAGGTATTAAATTCACTCTCTAGGACAAAGGACCAATCTAAATAATTTAGATTTTGATATCATTATGAAGAGGGAAAAGGTCACGAATCCCCACTCATTAAATTTGTTGTCTATGTTGCCCCGTCTGTTATAATTTAAATGTACAACTGGTATGAGTTTTAAGAAAAAAAATTCAACAAACATTGTGGGAGACTTTGTAAACCCCTCAATTTGTTTAGTTTAGATCTAGGGTGAATAATAACGGTTAAAAATTCAATCAAGTGTGAATGTTCATTTATATCATGCAATGAAAGTTTAAAACTCAAACTAAATCACCTTTGTTCATAATTTGAAAACGAAACAACCTTTGAATGATAGACTATTGCCAAGGGTGCTCTGTAACTTAATTGCATTGCTCTGCTTTGCATTATTAATTTGATGAAATTATAGCAATGCCAGGAACAAAAGTTTACTGGACACCTAATTGTCGGGGTCGGTATATGTTTCCGAAATGTGACTTGTTTTATAGTTGGATGTCATTTCAGAAATGTAAAAAAAAACCCACTGTTTATCCAATGTAAATTGTCATTCCTTCCTTGCATTGATTTGTATTTGTAGGGTCAATCTTAAGGTCAATTCCTTTTGATGTATGTATGTTGAATTTATTCAGTACAGTACACATATGATAGGGCTATCTAACCAACATAATGACAAGATATTAAAATTGAATATATATTTTATGATACTTTGCATGTCAATTTTTACAAGACTTATGTCTGCTTAACTATGACAGTACTCATGTATTTATAAAGACAAAAAGAATGGCACTTAATTAATCAAGTAAAAATGTGAAATGCTAAAGCAATTGTATTTGGCACTGTTGTGTACTATAGATCTGAAGACATTACTGAAAAAATGAAAACATTGTGATTTGTGAAAAAAATATCTGTTAATATGTATGAATACTTTTGTTTGACGAGAAAAAATGTAATTTACAACATTATGGATATACTTATATCTTTATTTTGGGGCTTTGTATATCACGTTTTACAAACACCATTTTGCATAGATCTGAAGACATTGCTGAAATAATGAAAGCATCATGGATATGTGAACAAAAAACTCTTTAAATGTCTGTACAATAATTTACGTTAGTGGTGACAAAAAGGTTATTTCCAACATTATGGATATACTCATTCCTATTTATGGTTTGCAGGACAAATATTGTAACGTGCCAAGAATACTAAACTGATTATACTGAATAATAATTATCAAATCATGTTATATTATGGAATATTTTCTCATGCTCTAATGAATCTGATTGACACCAAATATAAAATGATCTGAATCATTTTGACTAAGCTTTAATACATCTTTTATTTTTGTTTGTTTGAAATATTATAGGGTTTTAGAATAAAAAGATATATTTGATTTGATTTGATTTGATATAATTGTATTCTTCTCGAATATGAATTATCACATGAAACCACCACACTGTATCACACTATTTAATGATTATTTTCGTTTTTGCTATTGAGCAATGCTACGACATGGAAAATGAAGTCTTGCATATTGATAGGTCATGGATTACAAATAAGACAATGCCTTTTAAGAATCAAAAGATCAACAAATTTACAACTTGAAACGCACAACTCTGTAATAATATTTGTTACATCAAGAATTTTGCAACAAAAGTAATATTGAACTAAAAATGATGTAGATAAATTTTAATTGGTCAAGATAAGGTACAGATAATGTCACCTACATTTATATCGAAATATTTTAAAACATTAATACTAATTTTTTAACATATATTTTCAGCGTTGGCACTTATGTTTCTAGAAGGTAATCTCAGTTCTTCTAAAAACAGAAAAACAGAAAGTTCTAATGCTGTAATAATTCTTTCAAATACAGATATTGGAAACAGTAACTTCTTTGAAACTATTAATGATAATCTTTATAATAAATTGCAAGTATATGACAACTTTATGATTTAAACTTTGAGTAAGTCAACAACAACATGTATATTTTCACCTTTGGATATTACAAAGATGTAAAATACACACTCCGGTGTATCTCCTAACCGTAAAGCATATACAGCATACATGTAGGTGAATAGGTGTAACTATAACACAAACACGGGGTAGTTTGTTTATTTTAACAGTACATGTACAATGTTTATGGCACAGTCATGATATAACCATGGTTATCTAGTACTTGGATGGTTATCTGGTACAGGGATGACTTCTGAGTGCCAAACGTGATGGCTTTATGGAGCTGTATGGGATTATCATGGAATCAAATATGGAAGTACTTGATCGTACTTGGATCAGTGTTATGTTTTGCTCAAGCCTGTACAGATCCCAATGATATTCTGTGTTCCCCAGGTAAGATTGACAGGTTGATATATTCTTGCGAAAATTTAGTGATGATCAAATGGTCAAAAATGGGAATGCTTAATTTATATATTCTTATACCAAAAATGTAGAAAATCATTATAACCTTTTGATTGGAAACAACTTATTTGAACATTGTCATATTATGGTGACATACCACACCACCATGTATACGACATGCAAATAATTTAAGCAAATGTTTGTCAAGTCATTTTAGGCATGGCTATATCCGGCAATGGCGAATGCTGGGAATAAACAAAATAATGTAACATTTGTTAGACTCTAAGGACTTATGACTATTATGACAATTGAAAGTAGGCTATACAAAACGTTTTATTTAAAAAATTGATTTTAAATAGTAGATCTAAACGTGGACTATATATTTTGTCGTTTTGTGAGATGACAGGTTCACATTCGGATGTGATCAATTGATGCGTGTCTGTAGACATACTTGTAATGACTCATGCTACTACTTGTACAACTAATGATAATTACAACAACAACAACAACAACAACAACAACAACAACTATGATGATATTAATAACAACAACAACAACAACAATAATAATAATAACAACAATTTTACCAAAACAATAATCATTAGTAATGATTACAATAATAATGATAACAATAATAATATTAATTAGTATCATTGTTAATTTAATACTTTAATGATAATTAGTTATTTTCTATTTTTCAACAGGAAAGATCCCAGAATTGTTTGGATGTCCGGATGGATCTGCTCAGTGCATACCTTGCTCTGAGGGTCTATACACCCCATACTACACACAGTTTGGGGATCGTTGTATGGTGAGGTGAGTTCTATCATGAGTAACTATTTGGGATAAGTGTGCTTATTGTCCACCTACATGCAAACATCAACCTTGTATCTATGTGTAATTTCTTTGGGTAAATGTATTTGCACTTAACGAGATTTATATCCACTCCTATTTATTTATTCGACAGACTCATGGTACAAAATGATAAGAAAAAAACACCTCTAAATTTGCTTAAAGACATTGTGTTCAGCTTCAGATTTGTTTTGGATTAAGCTTCTTGTTGCATGAAAAAGTTTTTAAAAAATGGGGTTCAGTTTTATCTGTGACATGATGTGATGGATGATCCACAGGATTAATAATTATGATTGTGTAAAAAATCAACATTTGTTTTGTTGATAAGGAGGTCCTGTGATATAAATATGGAGGAGACAGCTGAATCCATTGGAGACAGAACTCAGGACACTGTTTGCAAATGTATTCGGGAAGGAATGATAAAAACAAATGTTGGATGTTTTGACAGGAAGGGAACAGGTATGTTACACACATTACATAATATACAGCCTTTAATAGGTCTGATATTTAACTGCTTTCTTAGCTGATATGCTAAAAATATCTGAACCAGACCCCGGTATTGTCACTATGTTATTATCAGTAATACAAATATAATCAAAAATTCATATTTAACAATAATTAGAAAACTCAAAATGTTAAGACCAATTAGTCAAAATTCCTCCAATCCCAGCTACTTCTTGACATGACAGTTTAATGTGATAGAAAAAACCCAAAGCAATGGTGTTTACACATATTTACTATGGTGTTTTATTTTTGTATTGTATTTATGCATATCAGGTTGAACTACACGTAAGTACTAGTGTGTTTGAAGCAAAGGAATGTGTACTGCACTCATGGGCATACTAAGGGCATTTTGATATATAAGAAAGCATGGGGTCTATTTGATGCAAAGAAATGTGTACCTGACCTTACCTAGATATTGGTATTGTAATGGGCTTTTTGGTGTTTGTAAGAAAGCATGGGATCTGTTGAGTACCAATAGTTATTAGGAATGGAAGATTGGTACCAGGCCATAATTGCCATTTATTTTCATCTTATTTTTAGTTCCTTATTCTAGAATTCAATCACCATCCCAAGAAATGCATTTTTCTCAAATAGTTTCAATATGTTTCCCTGTAACCAGATATTTTCCTGGTGCACCTTGAAGTGATTGTTAAGAAATCAGTACAGTTTAGGTCATTCACAACCTTCCATTTACATTTGTACTGGCCTAAATTTTAAGTCACTTTAGTTCAAGGATACATAGAGAAAATGGAACATTTCTAAGATGAGTGCGGGTTTGGTGGCTGTTTTTTTGTTGTTGCACGGAACCGTACCAAATAGGGTACTAGTCTGTATGAGGGCAAGGCTCATAACAGTCAAAATATTGCTGAACATCTGAGAGAGAAATATCAAAAAGAATAGAAATTGTCCCCGAAAGATTGTCAGAAATGGCCGAAGCTGTCCAATGATGATGAGAGAAAAATGGAACATTTCTAAGAGGGGTGGGGGCAATGGAGTGCAGATTGAGTGTTTCAACATTAGTTCTTGTATTTTGACCCTAAATGTTATATTTTATAAGTTATTCAATTATATTATTCATTTCATTTCATATACCATAGCCATTTTAGGCCGTAGGTCCACCTAACACGTCCTGTACATTGTACATTTTAATGTTGTGTTTTTGTAGGCAAATATCCCTGACGGTACCTGTCTCCTCTCATATTATTCTTTGTTTTTTTTAAAGAGCTTTGATATTTTTGTTTCAATGTGTGTATGATATGTGTTTTGGAATGTTGCAGCACCTTGTGAAATGTTTTTAATTTTCATTTTGATCTTCAATATTGTTTATTTCAAGTCTGCTTATTTGTACTCACAGTATTTTTTATTAAGTTCATGCATGCAAAAAAATATATAGTATAATGCACTCTTACACATATAAGTTTGGATTGATAAGTGTTCACTTAAAATTTCATTTAGTTCATTGATTTCTATCCGTATATAAGTACTTGGATATATTTATATGCCATGATTTGCTAATTACTCTTCCAGCAGACCTAGGCACAATTATGATTTAGACTGATACAGTTGTACATAAACTGTTAAAACATACCTCTTTGCATGAGATTCTAATACTTCAAATGAATTTAATCTGTTATGCAATAACACATTTACCTGGCACTGAAGAGATCATCCTCACTACAGATTTCATGAAAAATATATCTATTACTACCATAACTATACATAGTCAAGTAACCACCCATATGAATTAGCCCTCTAGTGTGGGTTAAATGCTATGAGGTAAGGTAAATTATCCGCAAAAAAACTTTTGTTGGGATGGAGAATAATTTATTTCAATATAAATCTTGGAACCATGCAATTACATTATTTGCTAATATCATAACTATATTGATGATTTCTCTTTTCTTTTTTCAAATTAACCAACAGATCACCAACATCCAGTCTCCACAACTCCTGCTTTACCAGTAGATGTCACTGTAAAGAGAGACACAGACACGGACAAGTCAAATGGATTCCCTCTCTGGGCAACTATTCTCATCTTTGTTGCTGTACTCGTTATTGCTGTCATCATTGCTATTGTTATCGTAAGAAAGATATATCATAATCAACCTGAAATCAGAACTGATGAAGAAGCGAACCAGCCTTTGAAAAGAACAAAAGATGAAAAAGTTACTCTGACTCTGAAGGCTGCTGATAAGAATTTTGATATCAATTCAGAAGGTGAGCTGATCATTATTGAATTCTATAATTATTCATTTATATATATTTCTGTTCTTCAAGTTATTATAGAAACATCAGCTGTTCCTAATAACATGTTGGCTTTTTTTTACTTCACAGTCATTGACAAAATGAAGACTGATTTGCCAAATCTCTTGACTCTTGCAATGCTGAAAGTGTTACAAAGAACACTCTTCAAAGAAGGTGGGAATGATGCAGACAACATAAATGCTGAAGAAAACGGTACGATGATCAAATGTTTCTACACATTTTCCAAAATCTATTCAGCTTATCAATACTTTAGTTTTCCTTCTATCCAAAAATGTTTTTTTGATACTAAAGGTGTCAAAGAAGTTTTGATTTCAACATATATTTTTATATAATGAAAGAAAGGTTATTGCCACAATTGGATTTTCTTTCCTTATATTTTTGCTCTTACAGAAATATGAAAAAATTATATTAAAAAATTGTCTATGGTTAACATGGGAAATCTGCTCAAAATATACTTTTTTTTTTTTCATATGTCCATAGAAGATGAAAAATATTAAAATTAATTGCAGTTGGTGCTTAGACTGAATTTACCTTTAATGAAAAAAAGATTATTTAAAAAAATGTTTCAACCAAGTTTTTATTAATATTCCGACTCATACTTTAAGACTATTAATATCAATAATTGTTGATATCTTCTTACAAATATGTAGAACTCCCTGAAAAGATCTTTAAAACCCTTAAATTGTGGCATGAGAAGAATGGGGATGCTGCCAGCGCACGATTCCTAGTTGAATCGCTTAACTCTGCAAAGGCCAAGAAACATGCAGAAAAGATTCTAAAAGAATTTTATGATTTAGATGACAATGGTAAGTAGAAAGGTGATAAAATATTCAACTATTTTTTTCATTCAAGATGAAGAAATTAATTCCTCTACTTTTAGTGAATATCTAAGTAAAAGAAATGTACTTGACTTTGCTAGATTTAAACTTAAACAAAGTAAAAAAACACATCCTAATTGGTAGGGATAATTATTTTAACCCCATTACATAAAAAATCCCAACAAACTAACAGTCATTAGTCTAAAGACCCCGGTAAAATCCAGCTTTAATGGATGTATTATTGTTACTCTTTCTAGGTAATAGAATCCAAAATGTGCTGAACCAATAGATGCCCTGAATTGAAGCACCAAACCAATTAGAACCAAGCTAGTTACAGATATCAGGAACGGATTTGGCTGATCCCAATGATCTGAGAATTTTTGATTTTGCTTGAATTTCTTGTTAATTATTCCATATGTCTTTCAAATACTCTAACAGAGCTGGTGTGCTACAACTTATGCACAGTGCAGTATCGTTTCCAAAGATCTTGGAGCTAAAGTCATGACAGGCTGTGATAAATTACATATGGCTTTATCAGATATAGTATTCCATTTTTTTCTTTTATTCTACTACCAAAAAGGTACAAACAATCATATGATGTTTCGTCTGTTAACAGCAGACTTCTTCAGGTAAATGAGAACATCAAAAAGTGAGCTTTATATAATATGAAAAATTAAAACTTGTTAGATATAATTGAGAACAAGTTATGAAATTAAAGCATAAACAAGATATGCACAGTACAGATTACTTTGACAAATTATCCCAAATGGTGCTAAGTTGGTACGCCCCCTTATCCCTGTTCATTCGTCGTATTGATTGTGTGTACATTTTTGGTTGTAGAATAAAAGAAAAAAAATCAAAAAGATTATCAATTACCTACCTGATGAAACTTTTCCAAGAAATTAGTCTAATGCTATCTGATGACTGTTCATCAAAGCAATTCTATGTCCCTATAAAACACTGCGAAACATGGTCACTGGCAAAATTTATCTGGGCTGTTCATTAGTGTATCACAGCCTTTAAATGTTCAAACAAATGCTTTCAAGTATAATATATATATATAAAACACAGGTACAAAAATTTAAAAGTCTTAAAAAGTCAGTATTTCAAGGAGTATTTTGGATGTAAGGTATATATAGGACATAGGAGCATAGAAGATGTATAATTGTTCTGTTCGAATATTTACTTTTATGTTATCATATGTCTCATTACCCATTGTAGGACATTTCTTGATAGCCCTCTCAGCTATCATTGTACTTTTTTTTGTTACATTTACTGCACTTCAATGATGCTATAAAACCTGCAGCGTATTACATCTGCATACATAGAAAAAACTGCAGATGAAAGGATAGAGTCTGATACATGACCCTTTAAATCTAAACTTATATTGTTGTAGATAGCTCATCAATTGGTTTTTGCTCATTCTGGTAACAGTATTTTCAACTTAACCTTTGGTTGATAAGTATATATATATCTATGTACAAAATAATATTTACAACAATACATATATTTAATATATGAATCTGTGTTTACTGAATTATAGGTAGAGAGATTTAGTCAAAGAAAAGGGGATTAGCCCAAGACATTGTTAGTTACAACTTACATTATATTGAACACGGAAAATAACAAGTACATTTATTTAAATGAGTATGTATGCTTATATTTCTGATATGACATTTCAAATATTGAGTCACTGATAAAGGCTTACAGTGGAATGCTAAAAGTGGAAGATAGTGTGTCCTTGTCAAGTTCCCAAAAGAAAGTGTAGTACACAGGACCCATGGAAACCCTAGATGAAATTGTAGTCAACCCCGATTGGACATTTGTAACCCAAAGAAACCAATCATAGCTTAATATTTTAGACTATTGGTAATTGGTTTACAAACTACACTGCCATGAACTAGCACCTAGTAATGTAATATATGTCTCCACTAGGCATTTTATGAATAACATGATATGATATAATTGTTATCATTTGATGTATATATACAAAGTTTTTTAACCCTTGCAAGTTTTAAACCTGCATATAATAGTGTAGATTCGAAACTTTTGTGAATTGATATGGAGATATTGTTGAAAAAAGGAAAAATAAAATTTGTGAAAAGAAATCTATTCAAGTGTCTTTATATTTAGAATTGGGGATGAAAAAGAGAAATTACAACATTATAAAAGTATGAGCATATTATATAGACATGCCACCATCATAAGTGAAGAGATTATTTTTGTTCAAACATTTAGAATGAAGAACAAACACATAGAAAAGACTTTCTCCAGGCCACGTTTCAAGCACTATATAATACTCCACTCAACAACACTACACGAAAAACTGTGGATATATGACCTTGCAACGGTAATACCATAAGAAAAAATATCTATTTACTTATACTTTGTCAAAGTTGCTACAAATCACAAACTGAATGAAAAAAATCATTATTTTATGAAAAAACACTATTTCTTAAATTACTTTGACCTGCAGCATGGAGGTAATACAAGTACAAGAAGTTATTGACAGGATTTCCTCATTATAAATGTAAGTTGAGAGTGTCGTTGAGTTTAACATCCTTTTTTTATTCAACAATTTCCAATCACATTCAACAGAAATCATGCACAATGTAAACACACATACAAGTGATTTATGTCGCTTTCCACAGTACAGCGGATAATCCGCGGACCATTATGGTTTTGAAAATGCGGATCTCTAAAATGAATAGCCGATATACGGCATATCCATTAACCATGGGTAGAGATGGTTATAATTCTTTGTGATCTTATATGAATTATGCGCCATTTTGGTTTATGGGTCTCTAGTATCTCTGACGAGATCGTTTAAAGTCAAGTGTATACGATTCAACAAGGATTGACCTCACACATAGCCTAGTTATTATAGTTTTCAACTGAAGAGTCATCAAGAACTGTGTGTATTTGAATGCATGCATGTCGAGTGTTGGCACAGGCGATAATAAGGTGATTTGAATTAGAAATACTTGAAATTGATTATGACATTGTGATACATTGAAATGCCGTTCAAATTGAGTTGAAATTTAGATGACCGAGTATGGACATTGTGTGTACTAACATTATAATATCGTGACTAGGCTGTATGGTGATTAAATGTTCTACTCTTTCTCTTCCAGATACAGTTGACAAACCATAAGTATTCATCAGTACAAACTAGCTATTTTCCTGTAAAATGACATGATCCAACAATGGCTTCAGGCGATGGCAAACATAGAGGTAGGGATAAGAATTCATAGCTATAGCCACACATTTTTGCCAAAAAGAAAAGAAGAAGGATAGAATTTGTTTAAGATGATAGACCTTTATTTTGACTCTAGCAAAAGTTATTTATTACACCTTGGTAAATTTAAGTTTGAGTATTATCAATTTTCTGCTATGGAAATCACAAAGCCATCTATATTATTATTTTACTCATGAAAATGACATGATCTAATAACACCAAAAGATTCCCAAAACAATACCCCTATTTAGAATATCAGCTGTAAGGAGCGCTTAAAGTTATATTTGTATGTACTGTTAGTTGTGATATTGATATAAAGTAACGCTAGTGTCCTCAACAGAATTTAAATATCAACATTAGGTGATTTAAACTTGCTTGTGAAATCGATCTGAATATTTTCTTCTTTTTATCATTTGCAGAAAAACTGAAGAAGATTTGTCAGGAGTCTGAGTATGATCTGTAAGTTTACATGGAATGTGTTGAAAATATTAAGTGTAACTTCCAATACATCGATACACTGTCTTCTGAACAAACATGTATACGTGTACTGCATTTGTAAGATGTAATTGCCTGGAAGTAATTTAATGTCACATGTTTTGGTTACACAGAAATCAAAATGGGATGGTATTTCCATTTTAAGATGAGACAGCTTGTACACCCTCACTTTGCTTATACAATATCTCAATAATAGGTTTTTGTGTGTCACCTTCCTATATGCTGCTCACTTTACTAAATTTTACCATGCACATATGTAGACCCAAGATTATTGAAGACCATCACATTGAAATTACTTCCAGTTTTCATTGTAGAACAATTTTTCATTTTATCAGTTTCAGTTTGACTAAAGACCAAAGAAAAATATTCTTGTCAGATCGAAGAATACTCTTTGTAGAAGGGATTTCCATGAATGATGTGAAAGATTGGCTAACTGTTGGGCCTAATGCTGTGATTACCCTTGATCAGAAAGATGTTATTGTAAGTGCCACAGGTTATTTATTTTACTTGAGGTGCATTATGAAAGTATTCACCAGACTTATTCAGCTCCTCTTGGGCTAGATATTCTTCAAACTCTGTATCTTTTTGTCTTTCATTTGACTTTATTTCTCAAATGACAAAATATTGTTATCTAATGGTAGAAGGCCATGCATGGAATAGATAGGGTGTCTTTATCAGGTCAAAAAGAAATAAAACCAACCTTAACGACTTCTCAATAACCTACAATGGACACAAAATCCAAACAAGCAGC
>JAVSBT010015234.1:4562-19060 GCA_033118115.1 Pharyngocirrus eroticus
CCCCCCCCCCCCCCCCCGCGGTACATACTTGTTAAAAAAAAACTAAAAGAAAAAGCTGGCAGGGGTCATTATAATGTGGTGTGTTTTTTATGCACTGTCCCTTGCAGGAATGCTGGATCATTTTTTTTAGTCCTGCACTTGAAAATTCACTGTCCTGTATTTTAGATCCAATGTCCCAGCCTTTCCCTACTATAAATATCCCTTCATACTTCGGCAGTATGGACCTTCAGCAATCAGAATCTAGAGGGTCTGAATGGGTGTAAGGCAGCCCATGTACCTGCAGTGATGCCAAATGTTGACCCCCCAAAAGGAGAGCTAATGTGATTGTAGCCCTTAGAGACAATAAGTTCAATTATACTGGATCTGCTCTAATCATAAGTTGACTCAATTGAAATATGAATGTTTTAGAAGGAAATTATACACATATTGTCCCCTTAAAAAATGAAATTTCAATCAAATTATAGTAAATAACTGACAGACCTGACAAACAAGTCTAATAATACATCTTATGCAAACTGTAGTGTATAGGAGTTTACGGTAATACATAGTAGATGGGGGCTTCACTGAAAGAAGAACTTTTGGCAAATACAATTTTGGTGTAATGTAGGGTATAATTATGTACTATACATGCATTCATATTATAAACAGAACAAATACAAACCAAATGATAAAAATATTTTTAAACTGCACAATGCAAACCCTGATACTGATAGTGTACGACTATGAATAATGGCCACAATGAAGTTGGGGGTCCATTCAAAATATGTGAAAAAATTGACAGAAAATTGATTATATCACATTCTTCCAAACCAGCAGAAGCAAGCATTTTTTTCTGGCCCCTAGCCCACTATATGTTTGCATAAGAATGACACTGTTCGACTATTCAATAATCTATATAATTAAAGGTACACATCAGCCAATCAATGGATGACTTTACAGTTGTAAAATTGGAAAATTGAATGATCACTCAGGCTTACCATAAATCTCTGCACAGTCACTGCTCTAAGCTTCATGATTCTCGAAAAAAAAAATGGAAGATTTACCGCAGACTATCAATTATTTTGTTGGATTTATTTTGTGTGTTTGTTTGTGTGTGTGTTTGTCTGTATGGCATACATGCAAATGCCTTGTGATGTACACTTGCTGTGGTATCCCAGAGATTGACTTAGACATTTTTGACCATAGGACTGGATATCATGTTTATTTGGAAAATTATTAATTTCTGCCGTATTGGATAATACTTAAAAATTTGGCTAAAACATTTCAGTCTGTCAGGTCGGTTCCTAAATTGATTGCTGGAACTAAGCTCTAAGAGCATTTTTAAAAGGCCCATCAGGGTTTTTTAGGGATATTTTGGTTTCTTGAGGAAAAGGACCCTCTTCTTTTGACATCTTTATTTAGGGAAATAAGTAAAATTTGAAAGTTAGTTTTCACGGAATGCCCAATATTTCATACTGGGTATAGAACTGTCTGGTCCTGCTAGACCACTAATAACATTCTTTCTTTTAATCGTACTCTTCATATGCTGAAGCAAAGTATTGTTTTGATTTAAATGCATAAAAAAGAAACAGAAAACTTACAATTAAATAAGAAATTGAACTGCCTTGTGATTCCTTATTATCCATTAGAATATAAAATGAAAAGAATTTTTTTTTTAATAAATACTTCTTTGGCCTTTACCTGTATCATTCAAAAAACTTTTATCTCAAGAAGATGAATTTTTATAGATTCTTCCATCTAGTTGACTATATTTGTCTTGCCAATAGTTCTGTTTGCTGTTATCTTGGCTCTGTTGTTGACTGTAAAATGTATCATGCCCTAGGCTTCTCTTTCAAGTTAACCAAAGAAGTTAGTTTTGTTGATTAAAGCAGAGGAAAAAGGGCGAAGAAAAAGGTTATGCTATTAGAAGACAGGGTGTTCAAAGTATAGATTATTACCATTGCTGTAACATAATGATAAACAAAACCTTATTTTGTTCAAAAGGTTAGTAATTTTTGCAATGGCACCAACAACTTGAGGTATTATGACAGAAATACTTATAATAGTGGTGACATTAAAGATGAAATTATAATTATTTAAAAAAAAAAGAAGAGGATGATTATGATCAAAAGCAATGAATAGTATCCATTATTGTACAATTATTACATCTATCAAGTAGTTTATTATCATTGTTTCCATATATTTATAAATCACATAAATAATCATCATGTTTACAATGCCATCTATCGGCCAATATATGAGTCAAAGCTTCTGGACCTTCAAATTGACCGCTATACTACTCACTTATCACTTATCACTAAAATGCAAATAACTACATGAAGATAATATAACAGTTTTCTTATGATTATGAAGACATTTTTGATCCTTTAATTAAGGACTACTATGGGGGGAAAATTGAGACAAAAAGGGGCATTTTTAATACCAGTATTTCAATTTTTATTCCCCTTTTGATCACAATCTATACTTGTGTCAGAATATTTCACAGTGATGTATTCATGTCTAATTTAACAAAGGACTAGAAATCAAGCAAATAGTTCCAGACATACTCCACATATATATCCTCTCCAAGTTTTTGAAATCACTCTTGAATTAGTCATTATTGACAAGTATAGACAAGAAAGCCTTCCTCTGTAATACTAATACACAAGGCATTCATTTCTCCGTCAAGTCAGCTGTAACAGATCCAATTGATTTCTGGGTAATTATGCTGATCAGTCAAGATTGTAAGACATCTTAAGAATAAATCATTGCTCATAAAGACATTAGCCTTGATCTACAAGATTGAGAGAAAAAAATGTAAGACACTTATATTAATTAGAATTATTTATTTTAATATTTCAACAGTGAAGATTAAGTAAAAATACCAAAACACACATATCCATCAGTGATAAAACTCAGTATAAGCCTATGAGGCCATTCCAAATTGATTAGATGGTTGATGGATTTTTGCATAAAAAATTGGGCCGGCATTACTACCCTGGCAGACAGAAAGGATTTAAAAGTATTCCGATTCGCATGGAATAGCAGGAGCATCATGTATTGTACAAATAACCTCTCTGTAGTTCTCTATATCTGAGATAACAACATTTATGATTAATTTTCTTCGTAAATTTGACATGAAAGCAACAAAAATCCTCAGTGGAATTTTTTTTTGACCGGGGTGCATCCATTGAGCTATCAGTCAATTTAGAATGGCCTAACTTAAATTTGTAAATTTGTGAAAAAAGCAGTTTCTGCAAAATTGTACTAGACATTTTTTTGTTGAATTAAACATGAAACCAATCCTCAAGAGATAAAAATTGAACTTCTTAAGTCAGTCTTATTGGATAAAATCTTAGAAAAAAATCTTGTCCACACAAGAAAACTATCAAGCACTCAAGTTGTTACCATTTGAAAAAGTTCTTGTTATTGATTCCCAATATTTGGATGTGGCAAACAGATGACTTTAGGGGTGTGAGAGATAGGCAAAACAGACGTAATACACATTTTAAATTCATTGCCAACTGATCAATTGTAAAATGTAACAGAACAATGGTTCTGGGAGTTCTGTTGCTTGAATTGTTCTGATGAAGGAAAGGCAATATCATTATCAGTACCAGGCAACACTTTGATAGTAAGGAGTAAGGAAGACACTCCGAATAATTTCATATTGGAATTTATTTGCACATTTACATTGATAATAATTGCCTGAAGGTGTAGATGTTATCTATGATAACCACAACAGCATGTTCTTTGTATTTCCATAACAGCTTTGTAATTTTCCATTTGCTTTAAACATACTTTAGTCTTTATGATTAACAATCAATAACAAAACTCTACTAGTCTCTAGCACTCATCTGTTTGCAAACATTGCCACAATCCTGTTTTCAAACTATTGTTTGCTAGTGTTTACCTGTTTAAAAACATGATCAAACTTGTGGTGAGATGTTTAAACATGAATCTTCTTGAAAACATTTTTCATTTGCACCAGGTTAGCAAACACTGCCATACTGTATGCAGGCATGGAGTCAAACATGTTTTCTTAAAAACATTATTGAACAAATCCTACAAAGTTTGTTCATCCCAGCACCAATACCATTGTGTGTTATGGCGTTTTTGCTGGGAGTTGTTCAATTAAAACTAGCCATCCAATGTCAGATTTACTCCAATAGATTCAAGGAGGAAAAACCTTCTTATGAACACTTGTAAGACGTCTTGCTACTTCATCTTTTCCTGAATTTTCAAGAAGAAAACTTAAGGACTTCCATTACAAAGATGCGTGTTGCTTCAATTCTGGAAGATTAGGATCACGGTTGGGGAGATTGCAGAGGGGGTTGTATTCTTGAAACTCAAGAAGATGGAATAGGCTATGGGCTGAAGGAGTGTGACTGTGAGGAAGTAAATTCCTATAATATGTTGTCACTTATTTTGTCCTAGCAGTTACTCAATCTCTTTGTAGAATATGTGTGTATTGTTTTTTATGTTCAATAATTAACAATTTAAAGATAATAGACAAACTGTCAGAGGAACTTAAAAGTATATTTCAAAAACAAAGGGAATAAAAAGGGATTTTGGAAAAAGATGGGGAGTTACGAGTATCATTTTTAAATGAGAAAGAAATATAATTCTTTGTTTTAAACTTATGTGTCAGCTATAAAACATCAAGGTAAGCCTTGAACTCACCCTGCATGCATGGTGCCTGACTTTTGATAGTATATATGCAGTTTTCTTCTGACTTTCCATCCAAAGCATCTGCTCTGTTGTGACTTCCAGGGTGACCTCCAAGGTAGGCAGATGACTGTAATATACTTCTAAATGATGACATCAAAGACAGCCCATGTATAGAGGAAACCAAAGGCAATCTAATTATCCTTTAAATTGTGGAGTGCTGGAATCCTTGTTTGTGTATAGTGATAATAGGTGTTTAAAGAGACAGTGGGGAATAGTAGTCTATTGATTTAAAGGCAGACAATTTATAGAAGTCTTAGGGTAGTTTATAAGAATGCATGTGATGCTGGATTACAGACCTAGGCGCATTCACGTGTATGCTCTCGTTAGTGCATAATATACAGTGATGTGTACATGTCTTTTGATGTGACAAGAAAATGATGCCCTTAGGCCTGTGCCAGAAGGGAGTTTAGTGGCACAGTGACAGAGTGTGTGCCTAGAGATCTAGAAGGTTGTGGGTTCTATTCCCTGCCTTCTCTTGTGTCTGTGTCCTTGGGAAAGATACTTAGTCTTAAGTTCCCTTCTTTACACAGGAAACATCAAATTGGTACCAGAAAATTCTGGAAAGTGATCTGTGATGAACCAGCATCTTGACTTGGGGAGTGAAAGTTCTCGTTGCTTTTGCCACAGAAACTGGAGATAAACCCTGGCCTGGCCTGGTTGGCCTTTTATGTTAGAGCAAACGAGCTTACTAGGCCTATGTCAAGAATACCATGACTTTGTATGTAAAAGATCTATGTATGTAGATAAAGGTTTTAAAACTTTACATTCATTTGCAAACATAATTTTAATGAGAAATTTACCATTACACCTATCCTATAGATAGGACCGATATTAGCTTCACGGAAATATTCCAATATTTCTCAATTTTAAGTATTATTATATCACTCATCATTTGTAAGGTAGTTTGATATGTAGCTTTCATATTATCTCTTATGAATCAGACTTACATGAGTATACATTCACAGATATATTGTAGTGATTATTTACCATGACAGAAGGGTACAGCCTAAGGAGTAGCCCTTCTTTTAATTGTAATCAAATTAAGGAACAGATTGATTCAGAATGCTTTATTTTCATTAATAGTTCCCTTGTGGATACTCTAGCTCTTGTCTTCTACATCTTCTGTTCTTTTCTAAAGGGGTGCACTCAGTTGACTTAATTTCAATTATTCAGTGTGTATTTCTATGAAATTGATTCTTCTACAGAATAGGGAGGGTGTATGAGGGTATAATTGTGTGGTTTTTTATATGCACTAGCAATTATGTCCCAAATTATCTTTTTTTAACAAAAAATAATGCTATGAAAGTATATTTATTTTTGGCTGAAGAACATCCTTAGCCACCATTTGATAGAATTCATATCTCATTGCACATCCCTCATCCCTGACCCTAAACAAATTAGTAAATATTAAAATGAGAATTTGGCATGATTTTGTCTCATTTTGTGCACGTTGATGATGTAACGATGACCCATTGTGCTTCAAATGACTTTTGAGACATATTTGGATGATGAATTTTCTGGTTATTGCTATGTATCTTATATGGTAAATAACAATGTCAAGTGTTTTTTATTGGTGCCTTGGTTTTGTTGAATTGTCCTAATGCACTACAAGATAAGGTAGACTTCTAGTAAAGTCATACCTTTAAAGAAGAACATCAATGTTAAAGACTTCCATTGTGAAATGATTTAGCCTCAAGAATCATGCATGACATTTTCTGATGGACTTTAAGAAGAAATTCAAACATTAAGAATAAGCATTAGAAGACTTTGTCTGGTATAATGAATATAAACGGTAAAACACAAAAGATGGCTTCAGGGTCTTTTTTTTCCTTTTTTTGTGGTGACTTCTTTGCTTTTCTTATCTATATTTCCATGGCAAATGCATCTAATGTTTATTTTGTCTAAAGATGCTGTTATGATCCATGTATTATTGAGTATTTATATAGTGTACGATAAAACGTCAAAGAGATTAAATTTTCACCTTTATTCTGTTACAATAATTATTTCATCACTAGTATGTGACATCTTCAGGTTGCTGTCATGAAAGATGCTAAAATCAAATGGTTCAATATGAACTGTGTAATAAAATACCTTTGAATGTAGTACATTTACTTTTCATTGGAACTAGTAGAAACATATTATTGAGCTGTTTTGATGGTGCATAAATTATAGATGCAGTACTACTACATCATACATCATAACATAGATGAATTTTGATGTAAAGAAATATGTGATAATCACCACCTCTCATTTAAACTTTTTCAAAAGAATAAATTAATTTTGAATACTGAAACTGCATCCATTATATTTCTTATGAATACTTAATTATGAAAATAAGTGCATATATATTTTTTCATGTCATTAAAACTATGGCAATCATGATGGGTTTTGTATTTTTGCATAAATTACGATTTATGGGTTAGTGCATAGGTCATATTGCTTCTATCTTTTTTTAATTTCCAGCCCTCCCAAACTTTGTCTTAACAAGTTTGAGTTATTTCCCCTCATGTATATTCAATATAATTTCAATTCTTTTTTTGTTTGTTTTAGCACCTTTATCAAGTATCTGAGGAGAAAAAAAAACCATCTTTTTTTAAAAATGCATTTGTGTGTTCTAGCTATCAATCTTTTCACTAGTTCTTGATCACAGGCCTACATGTATGTACATTCTAAATTAAGTTAATAATCCCGACAGAAGATATGAATACATTGTTTACAACACTTATTTTGATCTACTTAATGCCAAGTGATGATATTTTTGACTAGAGGCCCCATTTTTTTGTCTGCATCCCTAGCTTACTGAAATAGACCTGTTGAAGATACCTTTACACATATATAGTATAAAATACAGAGCTTACACCAAATCAAAACAAGTATGATTCATCAAATTGGATCCCAGACTTCACACTGACATCTATTTATGAGATTAGTTTTTATAACTCTAGATATTTTTCCCTGAGGTACTTTATTAATCCTAGCAAGTGACTGATAAAGCTTCTAAAATACTGCTGTTTTGTGTGTGTGAGAGGGTGTGTGTGTGTGTGTTACCACTTCATAGAGTCATTGATCATCAATGGAAAATCTTGTATTTTTCTAATTTACTCCACACAAGACTTTTTACTCCCATTTACTTCTCCCTAGGAAGCTAACAAATGAGATGAGCTGATGAAGGCCTAGACAAAACATTGTAGTCTCTCTGTTTATTGAAATTCTAAACACTAGTCGTTTAGACAAAAGGTGTTGAGTGTTTTGCTTGGTTGAAGTAGATAATAAAATCCTAGAAGTACTCTGTAAGAGAAAATAAAACCACAATATAAACTATGTTAATGTCAGATTGATAGTGGGGGAAGGAAACAGTTAGCCATGGGTTTGAATCTTTAAATGGGTATGTTTAAATAAGATGTCACAGTGCAATGTCACAAGCTAACGTCACAGTATAATCCCACTTCTATGCAATTTACAGGCCTTCCATAAAATGTAAATCTGTATTGGACTAACACTATAACAGTACAATGCATTTGAATTTAAAGATTTATTTTGATGAATCTTCTTTTTTGGCATTTAGGATAATTTATATTAATTGGCTATAGGAATGGTTTTGATTTTTTATTATTTGGGACTTAAAACTCAACCTTTGAAATGTCACTGTCACCTATATCTTTAAGTGTGTCTTAAAGATTTAGAATAACAAGGTGTCAATCTGTTGTTAGTCCAACCTACAGTACCTGGACTACATGTATGTGAAGGACTCTGATTTACCAATATCTTTGCATTCACAAGTAGTAAATACCCCACCCTGTTAGAGCCTGTCAATATTCTAAAGGCCTTGAGGACATGGGACCAGGGCATCAATCACCCCAGGGTGCTTTTAAAGTATTACAAGTGATAGGACCTGTCTCATCCATTTAGTCAATTGCATACAATATATCAAGATTAATTAGATCAGTTGAAACTTGCAACATAAGGTGTTTGGATTCTGAGCATGGAAGGAACTTCTTCAGTGATTAATTAACTAGTGACATGGATTTCATGCTTGAATAGAAGAGATATAATGATAAGATGTATCAATGTTATGGATGATAATTATGTTTTGTTTTGTTTTCTTTTTGTCTCTAAAATTCAAAAATATGCATTTCCCTTTAAATAGATTCAGTTATCTTTTTTATTCAGCCATTCAAAGGCCTTTATTATGCCATTGCAATGTCATATCTCAGATAATTATTATGTCTTCAATTAAATTAAATGATATACATGCATACGCTAGGCCTAAGTCTTGACTGGTTTTCTTTGTATTACACTGTTTTATTTGATACAGAATAAGAAATAGATTCTTTAGCTTAAAATCCCATCCTGTGTTTTTAAAATTAATCACTACAAAGTACTGTAAGAAACAGGTAACTATACCACCCTAGTAATAATGTCACAGTAGTACCTTTCAATTGGCTTCATGCACATCCCATTGCAAAATTGAAAGCATTAGCTGGAAAAAAATCTTATCTAAGGCAGGGTTCAAAATCCATTTCTTTGATAAGCCTCAGTGTTGATTGATAAAGTACATTAAACATTACACTACTTGTTCTCTTGCATAACCCCCCTCTTCCTAGTTCTTCCCACCCCTTGATCAATTGGCTTGGACAAAGTAGTATGAAGTGAATATGTTTACAACCATCTTCTCAAATCCCTATTATAGAAGGATTGGCTTGTTTAGGAGGCATTAACTCAATTGTATGACAGCTGTGGTTCTTGGAATGGCATAGATTTATGAGGAATCTTTGCATTTCTTTTCTGATTTATTCATTTATTATCCCATGAACTGATAAAAGGATTCAGTTGAGAACTTGATTTGTGGCAATTGGTCAATTGCTCCTCTAATTCATATTGTATGGCTGTATGCTTGACCTTGACGGGGGAAAATTGACAAGTTATAGGGGTAGAATTAACAGAGTCTTTTTGATAGAAGTCTTCCTGTTTATGTTCCTTTATTAAGACTTTATATTTTGTTATTGTGGTATTTAATTGAATTGTGATGTCATCATTTGCTTGCCCCTTTTTGTCATATAAATTGTTTATGTATTTATTACAACCGCAACTATGGTTACTACTGCTACTACACATGTTTGAAAAAATAGTTAGGTTTAGTGTTGTTGGTGATATTTAGTGGTTAATGTGGGTTATATTTACATCAAAGGTCAAGGGCATTGGAAAGGGAAGTGATATTTTATAACCATGAATTACCATGTATACATATGAATTCCCAGAAGTAGGTCTGATTTTTTTTTGTTGAAATGAATATCCTGTTTTATTTTAATATAAGGAAATTTAAGATAACATCATCCTGTACTTATCCTATAATTGCAGCCATTATTAGTTTACATTATATTGCGTCACAGTGACAATTTAAGTCTATATATAGATTAAATTGTAAATAGGTCATTTGAAAAAAATAAATGGTGGCCTGGTTTTTAAACAGATAACTTCTGTTTAGAAATAGAGACGTTTTGTAATCATTGTCAAGTGGGAGGTCTTTATATAGTTATAGTGACAGCATTTCTGGAAGACAACAATTAAGCTAAATTGGAAACCTCGAGATCACATCAAAATTTGAAAAATAAAGACGTTATGAATTATGTTGAATGTTGAATAACAGAAAAATATCTGAGGCCATTCTAAATTGATTAGCTGGTTGATGGACACAGCCTGGGACCCTTTTTAGCAATTGATATTAAAAATTCTTTTTTCAAAATTTGCTTTTATGTAATTTTATCTCCATAATCAAGTTAATACAACACAATGCATTCATGCATTCTCCATGTGAACAGAACATATCTTGCCCCTTTGTGCCACAATGTAGTTAAATTTACATTGGGATTATAAAAAAGAAACAAAAATGATTCAGCATGCCCATCCAAGCTTTGGAACTACCAGGTTATGAGTTCAAAGCAAGGTCTAGGAACCTTACCTATATTCAACTTTGTTACACACTTCCATATGTATTGTACATTTTTTTTTTTTTTTTGTTGCTGATTTTATTAGGCCACTTAATTTCTAGCAATCTGAGTAGTAGCCATCTATGGAAACTGTCCACTTTGTTATAGAGAGTTTATGTCATTGTCCACAGCTCACAGTTATAGAGTAGGCTGCTGAGTACAAAAGTGTTGAAAATCTTAACTTTTGTTGAAAGAGAAATTGCTTTCCGTTTGAGGATGTTTCGGAACTTGTTGAAGGCATTCAATGTTAGAACTTTACGAACTGCACCAATAATATATATATATGTTGTACAGTCTAACGTTCACTAGAGCCTTTCAACACCATCCTCCAAGAGATTTGTGAGAATGCACTTGTCCTTTAACATTTCCCCTTGACTTACTATATCAAATGTTAAGACATCATGAAGAAGATATATTTAGCTAGCTTCTAAATGATCTTGAAGTGCTCTAGGTTATCAAGAACAGTTTACTTGGATTGGTAGTTAATCTCTTTCTACTTGGATCATGTCTTGGATCATGCCTTTTTGGTGAAAAAGAAAGCGGAATGGATTAAGTGCTTCTGTATTTTTGACTCTTACTTTTAGAGAATGCTAGAACTATTCTGGTTTGGTATTCTATTCTACATGCTATGGAGACTTTTTTTCTCTTTGTAATGTATCTCAAAGTAGGGATAGAACCAGATTTGATCATTCTACTCTTCTTTTGAACTTATATATATGCTTTGCTTGCACATTTACTATGTTTATGCTAATGTGCATTAACTAGTTAGAACAATGCATTATAAATTTTTTATATTCTACCTTTGTTATACATGTATCCAAAATTTGACCAGTCTTTACTCAAACAGCCTTCTCTGGCACAGCAGTGAGTTATATTAACCAAATAAGTAAGCCACCTTTAATATTTATGTGCATTAACCTTGAAAACAACTATCGGTTGCCCTTATTTGGAGAGTTGCATTATAGTTTTATTAGCTAATTTTCATAATAAACAATAAGGCATTAATTGGATTTATATTGTCAGTTGGTGCTGGCTTATTTGGAGACATTTACACACTCCTAGCTCCATCACCTAATTCTCCCATATCAAGTTACAGTGTGGTACATTGAAATTCCATTCAGATTGAGTTGATATTTAGGTGATGGAGCATATAGACTGTACATGTATTTTGATAGTCCAGTTTCCTTTTCAGATACAAATGTATGGACTTGCCGATGCCCTTAAATAGGCGTAGGTCCACATTTGGCCCTGTGCATGTGATAGATGGTAGAGGGAAGTTGTTTTTGTTCTTACTTGATTTGAGGGCATTCTACTATTTGGTCTGAGTGATAAATTTTGAAGTGGAGACAGATGTGTGATCAAAAAATTGCCATAAACAATAAAACTAATCAAGATCTTGCATGTGATTAAGATCAAAAACTGTGAAAAAAATCACACAATTACATCATGACGGTTTGTCCTCAAAAAAATGTCATCAACAGGCTAGAAAAGATGTTGATAGAATAAGGATACTGTTCTTAAATACACTGAATAATTCATATACATAATGAAACACAATAAAAAGGATTTCTATTGGTTTTCCCCCCATGCTTCATGTAATTTCAACCGAAAGGAACATCAAAGAAAAAAAACGAGTAAATGATAAAAAAACCAAGCAGGAAAAGTACATTAAGGATGAAAAAATCTGCAAAAGTCAATCAAGCGCTGGTAATAGCTAGACTAATCAACGCAACCATTATGAAATTAGAGAGAAAATTAGACCATGCTACATGACTATCATTCAATTAAGCCAGTTAGTGGCTGGGTAGAATACTAGCTAAGACGCTAATAGAGGATTTTTAGTGTGAATTAGGAGACCGACTTCTCTCAGTATGTAAGCTTTGTTTGTGAGTATTTATCTAAAGCATTCAAGGAAGAAAAGGCTTTTCTGTGAAATAATTTTCTTAAGCCTTATACATTATCTGTTACATTGGCCATGATTTTTATTGGACAAATAATTTCTGATGCAAATTCTTTCTAAAGCCCCAACAGTTGGTCTGTCAGTGTCTTTGTTGCCCTGTCTGTCTGTCTGTCTGCGTGTCTGTCATTCTAAATCTGCACTGTCATTTTTTCTCTCATTTTCTTTCTATGTTTCTTTTTCCTTTGAGATAGATATGAAATAGATAGATGATCTATCCAAAGCTTGGGCCTACATTTTAGTGATCATTGTTGGGTGCTTTCTTCTCTCAGACCGAGCTATAAGTGCCTTTTACACCTAGCATTTACCAAAGTTACACAAGTTTACCCTTGCTTTGACAAAAACTAAAACTTCTTAATTGCACTAATATAAAAGTTATAAGTTTTTGTCAATGTATACATAATGCACAGATGAGCTTATATAAAAATATCTAACCTTGTTTTAAGAGTTTAGTCTGAAAACAAGCCAATGATGTGGTTGCTGTGTGAGGTATATTATGCATATTTTTTCAGACAACATAAAAGCATGAAGGTTGTTTTTTTCATCTCCAGGAATATACAAATCCTTATTCATTTTGTAAGTAGCATAGAATATACATGGGACAGCAGGGTTTCATTTTAGAATATGGCATGCCTGATGGTCCATTATTGCTTTGCTCATCATGTGGAAACTGCACTATAATGTGAGAACAGATCTTGGAAGGTTCAGAAGGTAAAGAACAGTAGTTCTTCATTGAAACCACTGTGACCTAATTTAGACCAATCAATGACTTGTTTAGTTGCCATGTGGTGGAATATACAATGGTGGTTAAAAGTCTGTCAACTACTTATTGAAACAAAAAAGAATCCCCAAAATGTTGTTTCAGAAAGTCCACAGATTGAATGTCACCATACGACAAGTATGATAAAAAACAATGCTTTAATCATATCCGTATAATATCAATTACATTGAAGGGAGCAGATGTGCTACAAATGTTTTGCATTTTTTATTCTTCTTTGTTTTGTCTTCTGTATAAAAGTAACTGCGGTCAAGTCTTCAAAGGCTTGTTACCTTTTTGCTTTATGTTATGTTGGATGGTGTCATTCTTCATCAGGTTAACAAGGCGTATGCAAGGAAATTATGAAATCTTAGGTAAAGAAATCAATAAACAATATTACATTGTTGTGAAGGGTACTACTCTCAATTCTGACCTAATTTCATGCTAAGGGAGCATAGCTGTTCCAACTCAAGAACCTTTTGACAGAAAACAATACACCAATACTGCAATAGGGACATAAAAGTTTGAAGGATAATTCAAATAAAGTTGTTGAAATAAGGATATGTACACTCTAAATAGAGTGACCCATTCCAAGGCCATGGGCCCCGCCATCTGTTTACTAAGACCCCCCCCCCCCCCAATTTCTTATAAAAGATCAAAAAGATCGTTGTTGTTTATATTGTGACCAGCGAACGTTACAATGCTGATTACATTAAACTTAGAAGGTTTATCAAGAAATGCATGTAGGCTAAGCTTTAAAGTAGAACTTCCACTGATCTAACATCCTTATTTTAATATTTTATTTTAATGTTTGATATCTTCAAAGTAATTTAGGAACAATTTTTTGCCGGCTATTTTTTTTTTTACCCATTTTTTGACAGAAATCCAAATTGAGGGATAATTTAAAAATGATAAAAAAATTTCGTCTACTCCAGGATTCGAAACCAGGCCGCCTGAGTGATGACCTCACAGCATATCCACTAGGCTATTTTGGACATGTTTATTATCTCGAAACTATAAGCTTATTTGACACCCCTTCCGTTTTGATAGCGTCGTATGACGAAATAGATGAACAAGTGACGAAATA
>JAVSBT010015345.1:0-19057 GCA_033118115.1 Pharyngocirrus eroticus
TTTTGTATTTGTTTTATGGACCTCTGCGTCAGCAGTTGAGTCTGAAATAAAGTTTTGAATTGAATTGAATTGAATATCCCATTTGTGATGTTGAAAACATTAAAACAAGTACAATTAACACTATACCTTTTTGTTCAGTTTGGTAACTGTCTTTTTTAAATTAGCCATTATTCCTTCAACGCCCTCTATTCTGGAATCAATCAAATCAACCATGTCATTTTTTATGATTGAATTGTCACTTTCTCTAACTTCTGACGGATAAGAAGGCACTCGATTGTCAAAGTTTGTGTCATCATCAGACTGTGGTTTATCTTCAGGAAAGCTGTATTTGATATCATTAGTGTCTCTCCTTCTTCTCAAACCATGACTTATAATGGAATTGAACTCGCCAGATTTGGAACAGTCTGTAAAGAATTTTGCTTTTGTCAGTAAACATTTACAAACACTCTAATTTGTAATTATCATAAACTAATTTAATAGGTTTAATAGGTGAAGAAGTTGTTTATTTCATAATTTCAACAACAATAATTAAGCACCACCATTGCATTTTAAACTCACATTATAAAAAGAATGGCAAATTAGTAAAAGAAACCACAACATGTTTCAAATTTCCCTCCCACATCTGGATATTGATGGCCTCTTACCATGGCAACAATGTGTCCATAATTCAAGATTAATACTATGAAACTGTTCACTATCACATTGCAGATATCCATTAGGGAATTCTGCTGTTCTAAAGACATCTTTTTGGACTCTCCTGATTCTATCCGAATTATCACAGATGACCTTGGCAAGTGTCACACTTTTGAGTTCTCTTAACTGTTCTGGTGAAAAGACATCTGGCTTTTCATGCCAAAACCTAAAAGTTGAAAAAACATCATGATCATTATTTTTACTTTTAACAGTATCATTCACAACCAATATTACAAGTATATCACAGCTTCATATTAAAAAAAGTTTGCCTATTACTTATCATAGTTGTTTTGTTTATTTACTGGTTATTTATTTTAGGGGAGAGAAGGCAAGTATTGAATTCCATTGGCAATGACTTTTCAACCATAAAATAATTTACCTGTCTCCATCTCTGATACGTTTAAACTGTTCAGCAATGATGCACATGAAAGTGGGGCCAATTCTAGATCCTGGAACAAGATCTTCACTAAGGCCACCAATCCATAAATCAATTGATCCTAAAACAGCAAAAGTAGCAATTTTAAGAGTAAAGACATATTAGAAAATCTGATGAAAATCAAACGTCTTATAAGTTATAACTCTACCACTAGAGGGCAGACCTGGATCTTCATCTACAGCAATATACTATAGAGAAACAAGCCTCATGTCTCTGATATATCAAATACTGTAATCAATAATTGTGCAAATCACATAATTTTTTTTTTTACATTCATCAGATTACCAACAAATAAAAGCTCAAATTTGCAAAGGAAGTTATTATTCTACAAGGCATAATAGTAGAATACTAATACTTTAATAATATATCATAAGATAATTTTCCATATACATACCTGGGTGACCATAGACATCTTCCAATCTTTGTCTCATTTCCCTATCAGTAATTTCTTCTGCTAAATCATCAAAAGTTTCTGCTATAGAAAGACCACACTTCTGTCTAAAGTCGTTATATGACGGCAGTCCATGGTCTCTTCCTCGCTGTACATTTAATGCTGCTAAATCCAACGCTACTTCATGAGCTAATTTAAAAAGTTTTTCAGTTAATTCAGTGTTTAAGAACTGTCCAGGAAGTAGTTTTTTTGCAGCAACACCAAACAATCCTCTCAAAATTGGATCTATTCCCCCTTCTTCCAAAATCCTGAATGGGGCAAAGAAAGCTTTATGAAGAGGTAGATTTCCATCCCTAATTGGTTGGAATGTTTCATTTAATCTATAAATAAATGGCTGGATAAGACTGTGACCAAATCTAAATGCAGCAGTGGCAAAGGAATTGATGATAGATGAATCAACGTTAGGGTCATAACCTTTGTATTCTCCAATCATGTCCATACCAGTTTGCCCCAAAATTTTAGGGAGCCATTCTGTATATGTGATATGTTGTAATTCAGCCCCTACAATTTTTCTAGCTTCATGGAAAAGCATGTCACCGTCCCAATGTGGATTATGTTCCAGTAATTCTGTTGCCACTCTGTTGTGTTCTCTCATCAATAGCGTATGCATGGAGAGAAGACCCAACTGCTCATTTGCCCTATGATCTCCTGCTAAGAAACATGGAATATGGTCAGTGTTAGGATCAATCTGACAATCTACTGGTGCATCAATGTTAAAAGGAAGTAGTGCTTTGCCACCAGGGTATTGATGGCCCTCTCTAAGTAGTCCTCTTTCTGAAGAAAAGTCTCTCAAATCATAAGCTTCCTCCTCGGAGCTTCCGTAAATATTCGACCCATCCATGAAGGATGTAATCTGATTGAGCTGTTCCCTTGGTGACACTGAGCTGAACAATACAGAGGTCATACCACTGCCACACATTGCACTGGACCTTGTGACCCCCATGCATCTGTGTCTATGAATTCTAGGGTCATCTTCTGGGACAGGGATAGGAAAACAAGGAGCTTGATTATCACAGGTTTCATTACAGTATCTGCCATCACTGAATCTGGCATTACTGACAGCCATGGGTGTAAAGTCAAGGTCATGGTCAATGAACTGACCCCATTGCATCAACATGTGTGTGTACGATTCATCAGGTGTTATCTCACGAGAAGATGCTATTTTGGTGGAAATAGTCCTTGCACTTGGTTTTTTGAAGCCATTGTACAATTTTGAACTGTTCCACCCTAGAAAATAAGACAAGTCAATATCCATTATATCAGTAATTCTTTTCAATATTAAAATACACATTAAAATGTTAAATAATGGTACTTATATCTCAAATGAAATGAAATAAAATAACACATTCAAGATTGATCATGTGACTCTATATTTCTTACCAATAGGACTGTTAAATCCATTTTCATATGCAGGTTTAACAAATCTTTTCAATTGTGTGAGTGAAGCTCCCCACATGGGATGCTGTAAATTGTTGCAAGTGCCATCAAAGGTTCTATACTTTTGATGGTAACACATATCTTCTCTACAGTTGACTTTCCGTCTGTGTGTGGTACAACCTGACAGATTTGCTATCACAGCCAAATGTGTTGGGGATATTATTTCATTGTAAGGTACTGTTTCTGTAAAAAAAAAAATATAATAAAGGACCATTTGGCATGTGACTCTGTAGCACAATGGATAGCGCGTCGTACTTTTAGTAATTCGGAGGCTATGGGTTCGAGTTTTATCGTTTTTCTTTTTGGCCAGAAATGATTTTGATCAAAAGACATTTCTGGCAATTTTTTAACCCATCAAATGTTATAACAAAAATATATCAAATATAAAGGCTATCAATTTATTTTTTAAAAAATATGTATTTGATCCACTTACCATAATCAGTAATATTGTATTGGTTTCCTTTCCTCAATTCTCTATGAATAAGTTCTAGCGTTCTTTCATAGACTTCTGCAGACCTTGTTATTTCCAAAGCTTGTCGATTGGGAAATTTGAATAGTGTTAGGAGCTCATGAGGAGTCCTAATCCTTGATCTATCATTGATTTCTCTCAACGTGCTATTAATTGCATTGTTTACAGTCCTTATAGCTTCTTGTATGGACCCATTCACAAAAGGATCTCCTACAAAATTTCTTCTTTCCTCTGAAAAGTGAGATAGTGCAGAATGAAAATAGAAATCATATACGAATTAATTTAATCACCAGTAACTTATGTATACACCAAGAGTACAACAATATCTACCTAGTAAGACAAATACAAATAAATGGCATAAGTGAGTCTTTGCACAGTTTCAGTTGAAAAAGTCATACCCCCACAACCCGAGTAATTAATAAAAAAATTCTCAAAGCATGAAATAGTGCCACTGATCAGCAGCGTTTCAACAAATTTAACTTTCTTACCACTAACAAAGATTCTAGCTAAGGCTCTTGCAGCGCCCTCTGAATTTTGTGCTCTACATTCATATAGTCCTTCATCACTTTTTGTCACATTGTAAATGTTTAAATCTCCGTCATCGTCTTGAAATATCCTTTCATTGTAGAATATGTCACCTTCATCTCGGTACCACTGGATATCTGGTCTTGGATCCCCTGTAGCACTGCAGGCAAGTTTGATACTGGATAACATTGGAACTGAAAGTTCTCTTGGTGTTGTAATAAAAGATGGCGGCGCTGAAAATGTACCAATAGTTTGATTTTGCTTGAATTCAGAAATATTGAATAACCAAAATAAAGAAATGGACTAATATTACAAACGATTTATTTCTATAAACAAACTTACATGCAGCTTTTACATTTTGAAATTTCAAAATATTATTGTTTTGTATTGTGCACAAGTAGTACTTTTTAGTTCAAATTAGGTTAGTCATAGACAAAAAAAATAGACAACAACTTTAAAAATATTAAGTGGTAAATAGTTTCTTTTAGAAAAGATATGTGATCTATCAATTTACACATTGTCATCAATTTCTACCATAAAGTATAGAGCAAAGACAGAAAATAATAATAAATAAATCACCTCTTGGCCTATTGGATCTGACCAGAAGTTGTGCAGTGGCAGATTTTCTTCCACTTGGATTCTCGGCTACACATTCATAATAACCTCTGTCTGAGTTCTGAACATTTCTAATTTGAAGTGAAGTTTTGTCTCTTGTTATAACAAAACGTTCATCTGTTGGTAATGGTCTGCCTAAAAAGAAAAAGTTTGCTTGAGGTTTTAAAGTGTATTCAACCTATCAAGATCATTAGATATTTATTAGTAGAATTTCTCATAGATCTGTTTATGGACTGAAATTGATTATTTGAGAACAAAATATTAATTCCAATTCACAATACATTTCAACACAAAAAATGGAAAAGAACACAGCCAAGATTTAACAACGCAACCTTACTTTTTTTTTCAATGTGCTACTCAGTGAATGATAGATAGATGTTTTAAACAGTAATGACACCAACGATACATACAGTAACTTTACGAACAAAGTTTTAAACATAATATCCAGTTACAATGATAGGTAGGTTGCTGTAAATGCTGATATACATAAAATGTTGACTTTTAAATCTAGAACATTCATAATACAATAAAATCACAGTATGAGTTCTAATGAGAACGCTTATATTAATAATTTCTTCCTTTAATAGAGCATATAGAAAGAGTGGCGGAATGATTCAACATATTTCACAAAAATATTACACTTTAAATAAAGAACTAGAAAATCCTGCTGACTAAATCAGTGAATATTTGTTACAACATAATTCACCTTTTATCACCTCAAGTAAGTCACCCAAGGAGACCCTAAAATTCGTAATTCAAAAGCAACGGGGAAAACAATCACAAAATGCTTTAAGAACTTGAAAGAAAATTAGATATTACACTTATGTTGCAAAGTTCATAGTATTACAGGTGAAAGGAGATATTGTTGCCAAAATGTTAGTTCACTGAAATGTGAACAAAGGCACAGCCAGCACTTAAGTATCATTTATACAGCAAGGAGTTATTTGATAGGTCTTGTAAATACCTCCCAGTGACTACAACAGTAATCATATTAATTTTGTCTGTATGCGTTTAAACGTTCACTAGTTTCTTTGTATTGTATAAGTTTGACATTACAAATCTGAAATTCTTTTTCAATGTCATACAAGACAAATTAACTGAAATCACCCCAATAGCCACTTATAGTCTTGGATCTGTTTAGACTATGTTTTTACACATTTTATTTCTTATTAAAAACTGCCTTAAGGCTTAAGCATTAATATTATTTGAAGATCAACCAAATACATCACCCCCCACCCCCCCATTTGCAACAGTATAAAAGTAGTATTCAAACAGCCTATACTTTCACCACAATCAAACTTGTAGGCTATTTTCTTGAATTCCATAATCATAAAAGTTGATCCTATCAAAAACAGGTTCCATTAAAGGGCTTTAGACATTAACCCTTTCACCACCACCAAAATTGACCAGAAGCATGCTATTTTCAGCTTCTGCAATATGTCATGATCAGAGATCATATAACCTTTATGATTTGGTACTGTTTTTTGTGCGATAAATGGAAAACTTTTCACAGCTGTGTTGATGTCAAGTTACTTGTGTAAATCTATAATTTGTTTTCAATTTAATTTCAGATAGCTTTTACAGGATTCATTATTCAAACCATTCACCAAATCTCCTTGTAGAATAGCATCAAAATAGCAATGAACCATTAAGCGTCTTGTCATATAATTTGTATCAGATTTGTCCAGACATCATTGATCATCCGAAATGCTGAATTAATTCAATTGATGTCAATGTCATAAGAATGGCTATAACATGTAAACTACCAGTTTCTTTGAAACTTCTGACACATAGAAAATATACTCTCATAAATTCTGTGTCATTTTGAGCCATAAGATAGTATTTAAAGTGTTTTAGTAGTGACAGAATTTCCAATTCATTTGCCACTAATGACCAGTTTTATATGGATTTATTTAGAAGAAGAAAAACAGCATTACCCCTCAATATATAGGAAAGATGTCACACCATCAAAACAACTACTGAAAACGGACATACAACTAGATACAAAAGTAGATCATTGCACAACTTATAAAAAATGGCAAAAAGAACTATGACACAAGGCATTGAATTTAGCAACAAGATGTCTACCCTCATATTCAGGTTCATATGAAACAGACTTCTAAGGTCTAGTAATCAAAGCAATGACTGAAGTCCCATTAAATCCTTTTATTTCATAGCCCTTCTGTAGTTACTTTTGAAGTACTATAATTTTCAATCCAAATCCAAGTCCTTGTTTGACCAAGAAGACCTTCTTAAAACCATACCCCATCAAGTATCACTTCACAATTTTAAAGTACTCTCATATGTAAACTTAGTGACACACAGCTGTTTTGCTGGCATTAAAAATTTGAACAGATATGACTTCCACTGTTGATCACCTCAGAAATAATTTCACCTTTAACTTATACTCCATGAAGGCTTTGCCAAAGATTTGTTAAGATTGTTGTTTCTTAATCCATATGGTTTTATAAAGGTCTTCTAGCAAAGTTGAATCAAATAACTGTGTCGTTAAAGATCCCAATACTGCACACACAAAATTAATTGATTTTCAAGCATTTGTAACATATATAGTTCACAACTAGCAATTTCAAAATAAAAATGGACCTTTGTTTTCTGGCCCAAGTCCGCTAAGATCTAGACCAGATGGTCCAGCTGTCCAGCGAAAATGTGGGCTGATCTTCTTATTCACTTGAATTGAGTGGTCCAGCTGAATATAGGACAGTCCTGAGACTTCGACCAGCAGGTTCATCTATCCCCCCCCCCCCCGCCCCCAAATAAAAAATTGCACCTTGTTTCTATTTTTACATTGTTTTTCAAGTATACTCACTCTCTCTTGTCCATCTTATTGTGGGTGCGGGTTGACCTTCAACAAGACAAGTAAAGGTCACGGTACTTCCTTCAATAACATTCTGATCTCTGGGTCTTTCTGCAAAGGTTAGCTGCACTAAAATTACAAATGAAATGAACCTGTAATATAACCATATAGATATACAATTGAAAAAAAGAGATTTCTCTCTTTAGAGGTCAAAACGATTTTAGAGGTCAAAACTACTGGTCCGCACTCAAAAGGCACTACCCCATATTTCAGAATCATTTGTCACTGACTATCTCTTCTGCTGTCATTTCTTTAAGTCAGGGACAGTTGGAGAACAAAATCCACTATCACAATTTGACCACCAAGTCACAATCTAGGAGTCCATATAGATCGTCTGGTAGTCCTGGACCTGCAAGAGTGCCCTTATGTTGGTTGACCCCTGCTCTTGTCTGAAATCTTGTATGAAAATTCTTACCTTGTACAACTACTCGTGCAATTCTTGATTCTTCTCCCTCTGAATTAAAAGCCACACACATATAGGACCCGTCATCTCTTGTTTGAGCATTGGTTATAAGAAGTGAACCAGTATGCAACACTGCATATCGGGGATGTACTGGGATCGGGTCATCATTTTTGGTCCACGTAATGGAAGGAGTGGGATGCCCAGTGGCTAAGCATTTTAAAGTAATGGATTCTCCTTCCAGTACTCCTGTATCGTGTGGAGGTTCAACTATTTTTGGCACAGCTGTAATTGTAAATACAGTAGAACTAGAATAAGTAAGAAATACAACCTCTTGTAGAGTATTGTCATAATTGTATAGGATCAGACACTGATAGAAAAACAATGATGTTTAGGGAGATCAAGTGATAAAATAGCATCAACACTTAAGTGGTGTCAATTAATGAATTATGGCCGTGGTTAGACACACTTTGTTAGAGCCGGCATATGCCTACTTCTCCTATCAAGGAGGTAATAATTTGCCTCTATGTTGACATAGATTCGCCAATCCTAATTCCATCATACCAAACTGAATTTTCCTTCAACATACCATATTGTATTTTATTGTATTGTATTGTATTGTATTGTATTGCATTGTATTGTATCGCATTGTATTGCATTGCATTACAATTGATAATACTGTATTGTATAGAGAAGCAAGAGGCAAATTACCCTCAATCTCTGTACATCCGTACACAATCTCAAAAAAACTAAAACAATCACAGGTGTACATGAAACCAACTTTTGTGTATATACTCCCCTAACTATAGTGTTCCTATATATGAAAGACATCCTTACCAGGTTCACCTTGATATTTCAATTCTGCACTCAAAGACTTGGTTTCCCCTGCAGAATTCCTTGCCAAACATTCATATACTCCTTGATCTGTGTCTCTAGCATTTTCAATCATTAGGGTTCCATCCTCAAGAAGCTTATATCGACTTGTTTCATCAACTGTGTTTGTCACAACTTTTTGTCTGAAAAGAATCTATTAGTCATTTTAATACAATTCTCTGGAAAAGGGATCATTGTTAAAATAAAACACTGTATAAGGTATATTCTAGAAGAAAAAAAATGATCATTGACATTTTTTAATTATTTTACAGTAAACCTGATAGTGAGATGCCCTGAATCGTAAACTTCCTGCAAAATGAGAAAACAAAAGTTATCTAGTGGCAAATATGTTATTGGTTCCAAGATCCATATGGACTTTTACTCCAAAAGTTATCTAGATTATTTTGAATCCTATGAAATGGGGAGAATAATCAATGAATATTATGCAATAGCATGAACCCTAATCGGAAAATGTTGATCATTATTTTCTGAAAATTTTAATAGATAACATCTAACTTAAAGATGTAGATTTTATCCATGCAAATTTGCAGTTTAAAAAAATTGAAAAATATAATCCGACTAGCGATCAATCTCTGTTTGAAGTTATCAGCAGGTAATGATATTATTGATTCAATACTTTTACAACTGAGATGTAATAATAATGGAGCTGTACCATTTAGGCTGGAATATGACCCTTATACACTAGCATCCATGAAATTGTTTAGGCACAGCCGAGTCTCAGTGCTTGCCTAATAAAGTGTATCAGGAAGATTGTAAAGCCATGCAGTGATGCTTCATCTAGACTATACGCTCACTATATTTTCAAATTTCTCTTAATCTCCACTGATTTTGTTTTTTCATACTATCAATAATTAAGTCACTGACTTTCATCATGATAATAAGAACCTTCCTCATTTCACTTATAAAAGAATTCTTTAAAAAAAAAATGTTTTTTATGTCATTACCCAGTTTAAACAGTACAGTGAAATATCTTGATCTCAAATTGGTCTCAAATCACCGATTATCTCTATCAAGATGTATAGAATTTGACATGATCACTATCAACATAAAGATTTTGTTTATTTTGAGTTTCATCAGCTAAATTCAATGTTTTAGAATTCTCATCTATTTAACATACGGCAAGAATCCAAAGGGTTTGCATACAAGATTGGAGATCAGTAATAGTGAAAAAACTTTATGTTTATGCAAATGGCACAAACGTTTTGTATATATAAAAGATGGTGAAAGATAACTGATAATCTAAAAATAATTCCAATATAGTTATAACCAATATTCTATTTAACAAGTCTCTTTAATTTGACATATTTGAAAACAACCTCTTATAAACACTGAAACATTTAGTTTATTCAAGGGGTGGTCCTGTCCAAGTTCAACATTACGAAAAATTTGCTTAGAACATTATTTTCTCAAATCGTAACTATTAACTCTTCTTGATGTAAACCATATTGAGTATACCTCTTTCTGTAGGCTAAACATTTAGAGAGCATTGGTTGAAAAAAAAAAGTAAGTTTATTTACCTTCAAGATTTACTTTGCACTTTCTTACTGTCATTCATTTTTTTTTTTAACAAAACCACAAGAGTTTGACCTCTTGACCCCGTGCTACTTGAATATTCACTTATAAAAAAGAATTGAGCAGTATTTGTAGAAAAACCTCCCCACTTTAAAAAGCAAATAAAAAAGTATTTTTTCTAGTTCATATCAAATGCTTGTTAAACTAAATATAAACATGTATTTAGCTATGTGTGATAAAAACATTCTTTATAATTCTGTAAAACAGAGTCAACAAACTGAATCTATGGCACAAAAGTTGAACAGGGAGTCCTGGGACACATTAAAATTGGTCTTGTTTCCACTAGTAACTAGTATAACTATGTTTTTTCATGAAATTCTTCTGGTTGTGAAATGAAATACCCTTTTTGGGCCTGATCAGATATCTGACATGACAAAACTGTCTGTGAAAATGATTGATTTCATGTGCATTAAATCTCTATAAAATTAATAAAGATAAAGAAAAAAAGGGACACCATCTCTATTTCATTTATTTGGGGATATGAGAGGACAAATATTCCAAATCGAAATTGCCATCCTTTTTACCTGTTGTGCAGCCAAATAATTTCAGGTTCAGGGTCACCTTCAGCTTTACAAGTAAAGTATGCGGTACCTCCAGAAGCGGCCTCAACATTGCTAGGCTCAATAGTCAATGTGGGTTTACCTACAAGAAAAACAGAGTTTTGAAAATCAGTACAGCTCAAAGTGGATTTTTTTTAAATTGATAAATATTAATAATACATTATGTTTTGTTTTCATTTTCTTGCTGCTATGACAATTATATGAACATCAAGAACGACTTAACTTACTGCAGTCTAATTCGTTAAGGTCAAGGTTCAGTAAGGACTTCCCCTGCATGTTGGTGGGATATTCACATGTTGCAGCTGCCTGTGTGTCGCCCTTCATTTCCTTTAACATTTCAGATAGCCACATCATTTGACAATCACAAATCAGGGCATTTGAATCAAGGCGTCTACAAAGAGAGACAAATCAGATAACCATAGCATTTGACTATCTTAGTATAGATGCATATATTCAGGGAATAATTTAGTGACTCAAAGTAGATTAGCACTTTTAGGATTTTGTATAGCAGTTTGTATCTATGCAATGTTAAATTTGATAAATTTGTATAGCAGTTTGTCAATTTTGTGTAGCAAACTGCTATGAGAATCAAGGTAAATTATTCCCTGATATATTACCACAGATATGTCCTGCAGTTATTCTGTGAAGCAATGGAGGGTTTCAATGTAAAAGCAAAATATAAGTTCAAACTAAAGTTCAAAAATTAATTCAAGAGTGTATTATTGTTTTGGTAGTTTCTACTGTTACTGCCACTGTGCAGCTGCAACACCTTAATATAAGAATTCTTAGGAAACATAACATAAATCTCAAATTAGCTGGTATCATATTACACACCCTTGAATATCAAAACAGATCATTTCTCCAGTCCTGCTGTCTCAATAATATCAAAAGTTTGGTACCAAAACACTTTGTATGAACTCTTTTATACTGTTTTGACACACAACATTATCTATAGGTATAAAGAGTATTTTGAAAATGAAATGATCCCCAAAAGTGACATGGAACAAATTCTTCCTCACATATTTGATTACAATATTTTTTTCTTTGAACCCATTATTTACTCAGATGACATACACACTCTCTAAAGAAATTACAAAATCCTCACAGGGTCCTGGTTTTTTTTATTGCTACATGTATAACAAATCACGATGCATTTGAGAATTGGTCTTTTTCACTAATAGTATTGGTTAGAAGCAAATAGTAATACAAGACCCATACAAAGCTGTGATAAATTTATACCACTTACTAAATCTAGTGTTGATGTCATTTTACCACTATACATCTCTAACAACACTAAAAAATCACTATATTTTCCAACAGTGTAAGAATAAGACCTTCCAAATTTGGAGAAAAAATATCCTCAATCTATTATGTTTTTAACCAATAGTTTGCCAAATTCTATGTCTAAAATATTGATCATTCACAAAATTATATCATTTTTGCATTTCATTGTCAAAAGATCTTTGAGTAGGCTATCTCTTGATATATCTCTTTTCCTACCACAGTATCAGAAGCAGCATAACTATACCCCAAAGTTGAATTCAAACTAGGAATTTAAGAATTACTAGCTTTCCAAAGTTTTCCAAAAGGTATAAATCATTTAACAAAATAAAGCCCTGATGAAAAATGATCAAGTCAACATTTTTTAAACTAAAAAAAAAATATTACATCTAGAATTACACTCCTACATGCTTTGTATAATGAATGATATGATCGACAATGAATTTTTTATTTCCTTATTTTTTTTAAGCACACAATAGGCAAATAATAAGATTTTTTTCAAATATTTTTCAAAAAGCTCAAAGGTGTAGAACTATCACCTCCCTTTGTTTTGTATTTATTACAGTTTACAAATTTATGTGAAATCCATCTGGCAGGTTCCCAATTCAATTTTTTATGCTTTGTTTATAGTTACATCTAGGGAATACACTGTGGTAAACTTAACCCAGTGACTGGTACATTACCAGTAGGATAAAGCACATATCACAAATATTATCTCTTAAACACCATAAAAGAAAGTCAAATACAGTATGACCTTTGAAACAAAGTATCCTTAAGGTTGCTTTTCTTTCAATGCAAGTTTCAGGTGTAAACATCAAGTCAAAACCATATCAATTGAGGGGGGTCTGATCCCTTAGTCCCACAAAATAAAAACCCAAATCACAGATAACAGATTCCAAGGGGTGAAGGGGGGAGGGATGCAAATCAATTTCAAAATGTTTTAATCCAAATCCCAGAAAATTCATGCATAAATCCCATATCCTAGAAATTCAAGAACCGTCTTTACAAAATCAAAAACCATTTGCCATTACCCCATAATATTCATTCATTTTAACTTTTAAAAAACTCACATCTGTATAAATCCTAGCTTTCTCATTTTTCAGTTTTATTGTACAAACACCAAAGACATATGTTTTCACTTCCTTAGGCAAGTTCAGACAATTACTACAATAAATTTCATTTTCTAAACAGATCTCTGTACACTTATCTGGATGTCAAAATATATTATCTTCCTAACCCTAAACAACTGTTTGCCTTGATCTTTGTACACTAGATTAGAGCCCTAGAATTTGGATCTTCTGCATCATTCTGGCATTCCTCGATAGAATCTTTTCTCACCTGATACCATATCTTAAGTACAGGAGTAATAGTTAGCAGTGGAACACTGAATTATTACTAGCGTTGTGCAATTAATTTTAGCAAAACGTCTTCACTAGCAGTTTATAACAAGAATTATGTCCATTACTTACAAACTTTTTTATAGCATAAAGTGTGTAATCCATCAGGCATGGTAACTTAAATTTAACCATAGAATTTGCAAATCTAAAGAACTTCCAAGGGTATCTTAATTAACTATTACAAATGATAGTCAACTAGTCATACAGTCTCAGAAAAAATAGTAATGTTTTGTGTTTTAAGTGCTATTTAGTGGTAAAGTGGAGTCAAAATACCAAAATATCACTATTTTTAGTTGGTTTTTTCCACTAGTATACACTATTAGTGAAAAATAGCAACACTAGTGTTCACTCCATCTTACCACTGAATACCACTAACAACACAAAACGTAACTATAAATGTTGTAAGAGTACACGTATTTATGAAAAATGACTACTAGTATTGGTAACCTATACAACTATTGTGCTTTGGTTAAGAAATGTGTATATTTTCCTAAAGCAATGGTACTCTCCTATTTCAGGAATCAATATTGACATATTTTCATCACCTTAACTTAAGGGTAAAAGATACTGTAGATTTGTTTATCACAAAGAGAGGAAAACATTAAAGAAATAAGATACTGATATTTGGCCCAGCCCAAACATTGACTTTTTCTAAAGTGTCCTTGTTGGACAAAGGAGAAATATGTCAAAACAAAAAGTATTTACTAGTATTCCTCACCAACAGTGAACGTATTTTTTTTTATCATGAGAAAAAGAATTTTAGTGTACATCTTCATGATGTTTTGCCCTATATTCAGTGTCAATGTCATAGGATAACATTTTGTTCTCAAATCATACTGTATCGAAAAAAAGTTGAACCTTACTTACAATCTTCTAAGAGAAGTCAAGCTTGAAAAGATCTCTTTGGGTAATCTCCTAATATTATTATTGTGTAGAAATCTAGAATAAATAGAAACAAAATCAATCAAAATCATATCATAAAGTATATATGATAGGGATCTTACAAGTTACATGTCAATATGCATGAGGGCTCTATTTTTATTATGAAATTGACATTTTAGATGTATAACATGATGTTTTGTTTTGGATTTTCAGAAATTTGCATGCTGCCAAGATCATATTTATTTCAAAAATTAGAATATTTGTTCCAATTTACTTTTCAAACAGGCAACAATGTGTTGACTTGTGCTACTTCAAAATTCAATCAAAGGAAAGTATTTACATGAGATTACATCACTTTTTTGTCAGAATTAAATCAGATTTTGATCTCTAAAACTCAAGGTATATTCTTGGAAGTACACATGTATATTTATCTTTTTCCATGTTAATACATTGTTGAATTTACATTGCAAACAAATAAAATCATAAACATAATCAACACATCAATCTCAGACTTTTTCTGTCAACATTTGTGTTTATCTTTTGTATTGCATTAAATTTTTCAATTTCAATTTGAAGCTGCAAAAATATTGGAATCACTTAGGAGCTAAGAGTTCAGTGGTAATGTTCAAGGAAAAGGGTGTATAGAAGAGATGGAGGATTTAATTTTTTAGTATGGATTTTCTTTTGGAACACTTTCCATTTATAACACGTTTTTACCTTCTATGACCCGTGACCTCAAATAAGCTGTTACAAACAATGTTAGGTGTTTTTAATTCCCTTTTGTCAATCTTTGTTATAAATCCATTAAAAAAATATCACAAAAAGCAGCATAAAATAAAGCCAGAACTAGTAAATCTTTGTGTCAATAACATTTGATTAAGATATTATTTCAGCACTGCTCTGGTACTCTAATTTTAAAAAAGCATTAATAAACCAATGTACTTACAATCTTTCTAATGCTGGTAAATTGCTAAATGTATCAGGATCTAGTTCCTCTAAGACATTAAAATGGATATATCTGAAATAAGCAAAGAAAGGAAAATTCTGTTTGCCATTGTAGAAAACATGCATTCTACCAATAGACAAAGGCATGCTTAACAGTTATAGGGGGTAAGCATGGACTGTAAAAGCATTAAGGGTATATAGATGCTGAAGTCAAATTTCAAAATCATCTTTTTTAAGTGCCTTCAAACAAAGAATGATAACTAATTTTGTAGCATCCTTTTGAAATGATTCCTGTAATAATTCTATAGATTAATCCACATTTCACTTTTGGCTACAACAACCGCAGAAAGTTAAACTTATGTCAAAGTGAACATTTGGCAATAAATGTCCTTCTTTGGAGACATCATAATTATGACTTTTAACACTGTAGCATCTATCCCCCTATAGTCTCGGAACAAATTGCAAGGTGAATGAATGACTGAATGTACCGTTTAATGCGTTAAATGTTTAAGCTGGGGAATAATATATAGCAAATGTTATCAAGGATTTTTTCATCCATAGAATGCAATTATGAGGCTATTAATATTTGACCTAAAAAAGAATAAAAAAGGGGCAGGGAGAGTTACGTAATTTATTTGAAGCAAGGTTTATCTGTTACTGCACAGCTAACTGTTACTTTTAATATCTTAATATTTTGAAAAGAAGTTCAGGTTCATTATTTCCCACTCTAACTCATCAAACTTACACTTGCTCCAGCTTTTGAAGCCCGCTCAAGGCTTTAGCACCTATCGTCTTGATTTGATTTTTATATAAATATCTGCAATAGAAGAACAAACATTATAAAATGTTATTCTACTTCTAGCAATGCACATTTATTTATGAAGTATGGTGAATTGTTCGCAAACACAAAAATGGAGTAATGCAAATTTTATAAACAAACAAGTAAAAACATATTACAAAGATATAGCAAAATTCAGTTAGAGAATTTCACATGAAAACAATAATCCCTTACAATGTATTTTCATTTGAAATTATCACATTTTTGTTGTTATTACATAATATATACTGTGCATAAGGAAAGTTCTGCTTTCAAACCTATTATTATATTTATAATGTATAAACATGCATATGCTTCACATTTGAATCAACAGTGTTTTCCTCATTTCACCTTTATTAAGGTAAAAGGATTTTGTGAATATTTTACTAAGATTTTGATTAAACAATTATGAGTGAACAAATAGACTTGGCAAATAATTTCCTTGGCATGGAAATAAAGGAAACCAAACAATACAAGTTGAAGTTAAAACTTTTGAAATCCTTCCTTGTATTCTATCATAAATCCTCTACTCAAAATCATAATGAACTGTGAAGATTGAAGTTAAATTCATTTCACCTTATTCAAGGTTCTTAAATACCTCCGTCTAGGTTAACATCTGGTATACTTGTTTGTTTATTCTGAATTGACTTGGAAACATTTTGGATGCTAAGCACCTGTTTTTTTCTGGATGTGGAGACTTGGTACAAGTCAATCTCTATATGCTTTGCTAAATCTAAATAAAAAGTGTCTTCTACAAAGGTAATGAATGTATAAAGTGCAGTTGTTGATTCTGATTTGAACTTGTTTGTTTTTGTCTCTGATATTAAAAAAGGTCATTTTTATAGATAAAAGACTTAGGGTTAAGTTAAGTTATATAGCTACTCTTCTTCAAAGGATGACAAGCATTCTTGTTTTGGTTCATTCAACTTGGGAGCAATGAAAAAAACTATATCTTTTCGAGAACCTAATCGCTGGGTTTTAATTTATCTTTCTTCTCTAAGACACTTCAACTTACTTCCATTAGTGAGATGTTTAAAAATAAATCTTAGAATTCAGAGAGTAATAATCTATGTATCAAAACATCTTTAGCAGTTCAGATATTTAATTGATTTAAAAGAATAATCTTTACTGGAGGGATGATAGCTCTACTTTTACAAAATACAGTCAGAAAAAAATATAAGTAGTCAGACTTCAGCAGAAATTTCAGAAAAGTAAAGTCTCTAATTCAGATGATGAGCAGATGAACTTTTGGATTTCGTCTTCATGTAAGTCTAGCTTTCTGGATAAATTTCAATTATTTTGGCACATCAACATTTCAATTCTGTCAAGTCCACTTGCCCGTTTCTCTGATATTTGATAAAAGTTAGGCATTTTATGTTTCAATACTTACTTTACAGTTTAGTAGCATGGTGATGCATAACACACCATGAATATTCTTTATTTCAAAGTAAATACACTTTTCAGGAGGATTTCATTTCCTTCCCTCCTCGTGTACTTCGGGTTTTTTAAAATGACTAATAACAAACATAAAATCATAGAAAACATAGCAAAATCCAAACTCATATTGGGTAATAAGTACACATGTATATATGAATATCTATCTATTTTTAAGTTAATAGACAAACCACATTAGCATGAATCATATGTGTATCTATCTAAAAAGTCATCTATACCTCAAGAGCTTGAGGAGGGGGGGGGGTATACTTACAAATAGCGTAACTCTGCGAGACCCTCAAAGGCATCATTATCTATTCTTGCAATATCGTTGTTATTTAAAAGTCTGAAAATATATAAATTTATAAAAGTTTAACTTTAGATATCTCCATGGCACTATTTGATAAACTCATGATTTTTTATCTTTGTGATGAAATTATCGAATTAAAAATCAATTCTCAAAATATAGTTATGGAAAACACTACTTACAATGTGCTCAGATCTTTCATTCCTTTAAAGGTCCCTGGAGGGATTTCTTTGATTTTATTGAATCTTAAATCTCTGTCAAAAAAGGACAAGAAAAGCATAGTTATGAAAATGGGATGATGTGGAAATGAAAAACAAACAATTTACAATTAATTCAAATATGAAGCAATTGAGCTTTGGTACAAAAGAATGAAATGTTTAATAACTTGGTTTGTATAAGGTGGGAATTACGGGTGTTCACAGGAACCTGACAGTTTCACCGCCTCACCCTTCCCCACCACACCCTATTGAAAAGTATGGAAGGGGTCGCCAATTTCTTTATTACAATCTGGCCATTTCCTTCAGACGTACTGTAATGTAAATGTAAATGCTCAATTTATATAGCACCTACTCTAAACAGATTTGAGATACTAAGTTGCAGCTAATGGGCTCTCAATAGACTTATAAACAAATATTACATATTCGAAGTGATGATCAGATAAATGTTTTGTTTTCACCATCCATCTGGACCTTTACACACCAAGTGATTATATTCTTCACATGAAGCCTCAGTTTTTGGTCTCCTTGGAATAACATATCTTGAAAGCCGGTGAAAAAAGATTTTACTTGAAACTGCCCTTTTCAAACTAGAGACCTTTTGCCCTCCCCTTGAACAAGAAAAACTAATTCACACCCTGAGCTTCATTTTCATAGAATGAAAACAGTAGAAATACATATGGATATAATGTGAAACGAAAGTTCAAAAAAAGTGCATGTGTCATAATACTAAGTAATATTCTTAGATTACATATCTACCTTTTGCAGTTGATTATAATGAGCTTATAGCCGGTGACTGTCTCGCCACCTGGTGGCCTAGTTTCAGCCCGCACTCTTTTGCAAATTTAACAT